>JABASH010005647.1:0-11758 GCA_019776445.1 Tomocerus maximus | reverse complement strand
ATTATTTACATAATAAATAAGTACTAGTTACGAATGGCGCTGATTTGTATATCATGCATTCTTAATAAGAAAAATGGAAATTTGGGGAACGATTTGTGTTTACCTTACACAATGTTTTTTCTTAAAATAGCTATTTATTCTATGCATCGAGTGTTAAAATATTAAAATGACACATTTTCCAATTTTACACTTTCTTAAAATAGTTTCCACAAATGACCATGTAAAAACGCCTCTTTTTAATTTTTTGTTCTCGACGTTTGTTTTAAAAGTCGTTCTGCCATCGAAATTTTAGTTAACAAACATTAAAAAGCCAATATGTTTCATGTATTCCTAGTCTTTTACAGAGGATTGTAGTCTCCATTCTGAATGATTATTAATTAGCTACGAAAAAAACACCAGGATATTATTTCCATAAGGCACGTGTTGAAACAGTAATTGAAAACAATGAAGCTGAATGGTAGAAATGGTCAATTGTGTTGAGTGTATATGCATTATGAATGATGTAAGTCTGTATAGTATGTTGAATGCTATTTGATTATTAGAGACGAATGTGGTGGAAGAGAGCAGGTGACGAATAAATGAAGAAGCCTCCCCCACGAAGGATAATTTAAAGAAGCCAAATACGGCTAAACGAGGCGTCCCAATCGTGCAAATTATGACCAAAAATGGGATATCAGTGGACGTGGTCAATAGCACAGAGCAATTGAATGCACACAACAAAACTGTAGAACACAATGTAAGGCATGGCTTTATGGCATTACACAACCATCTTCTGTTATGCTATTTACGACGGAACCGTACAATGCTCGCCTATAATACTTATTATTCCATTGTAATTGTGAATAGCTCGTGAATAGTGAAGACACTATAGAAAATCCTCCGTAGGTAAATTAACAATCTCACAATGAGAGTTTCAATTGAACAGAGTTGAAAGAGAGAGGAGAACACCTGAATGAATTAATGAATGAACAAGGAAAATGCTCAACTCTCACTGAGTCCGAGATTTACAAAAGAACCCTTTTAGCTCCAGATAGAGAGCTGTCTATACCACCACATAATCATGTAAAACAATTTAGGTTTACAAAAAACAATTGAGCATTGCCTAAATTAACTTCGGCTTAAGAAGGAGAGCCAAACAAGTAAAAGACGTTACCTTTTCTTAATTGTCAAGATAACCAAACACCAAATTCTTTCAAAATGCAAGTTTAAAAATGTTTTGACGTGATTCTTTTGATAATGTCTGTAGATATTTTGTCACTGGCGAAAAAAACAATCTTATTTCCTAGTTCAAGTTCATCAAACATTCATTTCTATAGAGAAATGAAGAAGAATTGTGTGATTAATTGAGTAGTTATGATAAAGGTCACAACCTAGTAGTGTGTTGTCATTTCTTTTTCAGAAAGGAGTTTAGGAGTTATTAGAATTAACATAACATGGCCTTAACGAAATAATGTTCCAATCGTAATATTTAAATCTCACTATAGTGCAGAACAGGAAGGTAAGTGAGTAACAAAGCCCGCTGAGAGAATATAGCTTTATGCCTATTATCACAATAAGTAAAAGTCTTTACTGTGTCTTATATAAGGCAGTAAATACATAAAATTCATAAATTAGTACCATACAAACAGTTACCAGTATATACCCAGTTACCAACACTAAGCGATTGAAATGAACATGGAAAATAAATAGTATATCATTTTAATGTTAGTAGATGCAGTCACCGTTCACAATGAGGACATTTATGCATGAATCATTTGCATGCCTTAGTGTATTTGGGACCATTGAAATTAGAAATAAAAATAAAGAGTGAGTATTTGGATTAGAAAAACTCCCTGTAGGAGGTCTCAAGTAGGAAGTACAATCTGGACAATTGTAATTAATGGATTCGAATGGCCACAGACTGTACTTACTCGTAGAATCACTTTCGTACATGTTCTATACCCATCTATAATATGTGTTAACTGAGCTGAATTAGTATGCCTGCTGCCAAAAGCATTCCCTACCCTAAAACTCTTTTATACATATTATGCGTAAAGGTACATACTTATATTCAACAAGAAACGTGCACGACATGCATGAATTCCTATTTCTATCTGTATTGTAGAAAATTTTACTCGTCTAAGAATTTCATACAATTATGAGCATTTTTTAAATCTATTAGCCAATTAGTTTATTGGTATTGAGATTGTAAAATGAATATAAATATTTACAACGAAAAATAATAGTCATTACGAAAGGTATGCATGCGCATGGAAAACAGAATGAACTTTAAATCGTCTCATAAATATGATAAAGTAAAAGAAAATTGTTTCCAAAATCTTCAATGGTTTTAAAGTTTTAATGCAGAAATTGTATTATTTCAAGAAAACCGTTTTTACCCGGGAATCATGGGATTAAGTGGAATGTGCAAACACTTTATATTTCACTATATTTCTATCGGATACTCGTACAACTTACTTTCCTATCACAGACAAGAGATAACTTTTGTGAATATTTTTGTGTATTTGATTTATGCCACCAGCGCATTTTCATTTTCAAGATAAGATAACCATGAAAAGCTATACAATGCCGTATTTAAGTAGTAGGCAGGTAGGTTTAGCATATTATATAGGTCACGGTAGTATGGTGATGAGTATGTAGATAACTGTATGAGTACATGGAACTGGGAATTGTTTTTGTTGTGTAAGTAAAAACGGTGAAGAAAGTGAAAATAAATAATGAGCGTGTAAATACCATAGATTACGGATGTAGCGGCTGCTCTTTTCCTCGTGCTTTATGGGTCTGAGTCAGTGGCCAGTCTGAGGGAGAACAAAAGGACCGCCAGGGCGAGAGGTCGTGACCCAGACGCACCTCTGTCCCCACCTACTTTCCCACACTTCCCCCAAACATCCTCCAAAATCCTAGTACACACTAGTTCGACTACAAATACTTTGAGCTGAATTATATTATAATTCTCGTTAAAAGGAAACCAATAGGTTAATTTGTTTGAGTGTCTTAAGACCAAAGACACCCAATGGCTGACATTTTAAAGGATTATAAATGCAATTTAAAAGGAAAATTGAATTTACCTGTAGCTACAGAAAAACTAATGTTTCAGCAGCTTTTGTGAGTTGGAACGTTTATTAGGATAAGAATTATCCGTCTCAGTCTCAAGGTGAGACTGCTCCGGGGAGTCTGGATGGTTAAGGCTTACAAGGGCAGCTATACAATTAGATACTGTGAAAATTATGAGATGATAGCTATTCTAATTTTTTACTAATTGAAGGCTGGGAAGCAACACGCGTTTACCTGCTAATGATGGTAATATGGGCTAATCTGACATATTTCCTTGTACCTGCAATATCGTGCAACTAATATAAGGATTATTCTTCTTCAACTCCAGGCAACCAAAGACTCAAGAGCAATTGAAAATTGGAATATTTCATTGAGTTTGAATGTGTCATGAAAGTGTGATCCTTCAGGGTGGCCAACAAATTCAATACCTTTGCTTTTGACATTTAGTAATCTTAATAACATGGTGGTCCTTTCTTAGCCAGCTAATCACATGGAAATTTGACTCTTTATTATTTACACACACTCATTATTGACAGAATTATCTTCGCTATCATTCGATTCCATTTCACTTTGCTTTTCAAAACAATTAGAATATTTCAGCTATGCACGTACACACTATTATAAGTATTTAGAACTACTATACCACACTTGCACGGCATATCATACAATTCATACAAGTCTACACTTGCTATCTTATGGCTTATCGTTATGATATACTCCAAGATGTATTTACCTACAGTAGCACGTAATTTTTTCAAATATTAAAAATTCTTTTATACTGTTTTGAAGCTAAATATGTTTCCAATGAAGTAATATAATGAATTATGAATTATAGTGAATAAGTCAGTTCATTGAAGTAATATCATAAAATACTTTCACAGGCAGCAATGCCGAATCATTATTTTTGCTACAGCTAAAAAGTTTCTTAGTGAATATGAATCATTCTTTCTGGTCATACTGTAGTTTGATATAAGAATTCATAAAGCTATTAGTATTCACTATCCAACTTCACAAAAGACTCGTTCTATCAGTTGGCTTACATCATTACATTACAGCTATGCATTTAGCGTACACTGCACTACATTAACCCTAACTCCACACTGTTGTATTACATAAAATAATTAGTAACTGCCTACATTGAGCGTGGGTGCCATTGTTAAATATATTCGTAATTAGAATTACTGCTGGATAAGTAAGTAAGTGATTGTTGTTATATTAAAGTTGCTGTGGTCCGTTATGAATGAACAAGTTACAATGAATGGATGGAGAAATCTTACAAACAATGACTCCCACTATCTTTCTGTTAACGTATACGTAAAAATAGACTAACCCAACCAAGTCGTAGCCCTGGTACTTAGCCACATACGAAATATATAACCTACATTGAGAACTTTTCTGCATGCTATGAAATTGTGTATCAGGCTGGCGATCCAATTTGTCTTTTTAAACTCACACTGTCAGAAGAGACAGCTCTTTAATAGTGAATGGCAACTTTCAGTTTTGTTGGTCTTGGTTGGTTGGTTTAATTTTCCTAGGTATCTAAGTACTTGGCTATGTAATTACAGTATGTTATAACTGACGTATACTCTGAACAAAAATATCTATCAATGCACTTTATTACATCTACGCAGAATTTACATAACAATTTAACTCGACTATAAGCATTGAAAAAAACCATTTGATGACAAAATATTTCATTGGCAGTTTGAGTTATGGCAAAACACGGTCGGTGGGAGTAAAAATTGTACTTTAATAAAAGCTACTGTAAATGACTATATTGCTAAGCCAAAGAGTCCGTATTAGGACGTCAAACTCCGTGGTCAACAGAACTCTTAGAGATTGGTAGGAAGAAGATTAGGGGTACGTGGGTTGCTGCCTTAAGTCAATATTTTTGTTGGGACCCGAAGGATTATTTGTGTGAACGGATTTTGGAAATGTAGACATGTAGATAGTTGAAAGGAGCAATTTGTCGAATGACACACGTAAACAGTTGAATGGAAATGTAGCTAAGTGCTCCTCCTCCGCGTTTCTTTCGAAATGACGAGCATAATGCGTTGAAGTTGTAGTAGAGGATGACGATGTTGATGTCCGTGATTAGGTAAAGATTAGTTTGCATTGCTATTAGGCATCTCTCATCTCAGCTATTGTGTTCCCATTGTGTGCTAATTCTCCCACCGACTCAAATCCACTCATTGTCAAATTCTCACAGCGTATTCCCTATAACATAGATATTATGTCAATGTTCTTAGTGCTTAAAGTAACCCGTCATTTTTTACTCCTTTTATCATCATTTTTCTATACGTTTCTTGTCGTCGTTCTGGTGAAGATATATATCTTTATATTTTCTCTATCTGAAGAAAACACGTCAAAGCTTTGACTGTACATCTCTATCATCATACCTCGGAGCAAATAAATCTTCCGTTTCTAAGATGACGTTTGCATCAAAATATTAAAACGAAAACTGACTATTTGTAATAAACCAGTGTCATCTTGTGCATTATTTAACTATTTTCTTTTTGAATATCATCTTTACTACAAAAATTTCAACCTACGTAAAATTTACAAGAATCATATATATATATCATATATATATATATATATATATACCTAAATTTATCTTGTTTCTTCTATATTACCAATCATATGTGCGTTCAACAAATTGAAAATCTCAATTTTGTTATTAATTGTGGTGAAGTGGCGTATTTTTTAACTCAAGCATGGAGAAACATATACCTCTTACAACAGCACTTGAGACACTTGATCACATTACTTCATGATATAAATAGTTGGTCCCAGAGGTAACTCCCTTTAGTAATTGAATGTCAACTCGTTGACAGAGTTGTTGCGGAGAATGACATGACGGCTACTGTATTGTCTTCCTGAATGCATGCTTAGGTAGCCAGCCAATTCAAGGGTAACAAGATCTGCAGGCAGAAGCGGTAGGGAGGCAAATGTCTAAGGAATATCTTCTGTCACTCTATCTATTTTACTGGAGCTGTAAAATGACATCTCTCAAATATTCTGAGTAACAAACTTGACTTCATGTTAATTATTTCATGAATTTAGAAAAAACTAAAAAAAATTATTTAATTCTGGTCGCCAGAATCGATCTTAATACTGGTAGTAGTTTCCACTAATCACAGGATTAAATTGGAACATTACTAGAATTATCATTTTTAAGTTTGAGAACGAAGTGTGTCCACTAGCTTTTGAATTAGTTCTCTGTCCCAGTTGTTATAGAATTTTGACCAGATCCAGTTGTCCACTCAAATTGAATATTAAATAAAAAGAGCTATGATCGAAAAGTGACAGGACAGGCTGACAGAACAGACAGTTGTGAAAGAAATGAAACCCGCTTCAAGACCCTTTTCTTTTTTCTAACTTGAGACTGGATGCACACACGACAAAGGCACAATTGCCCACTTCCAAAGGAAAGAAGGCAAGCATTTGAGATGGCCTACTATAAGTACAAAGGAAAGTCATACGGAAATATCACAAAAACTTTTCGTGACAGGATAAAATGAAAAAAGAGCAGAGCAAATGTGATAATATTGTGGTGACACAAGTAAATGTAATAAACGATGATACAATTACAAATTATACTGAGAATAAGAGTCACTACATTTCTGTTTTAGATAATATAAGCTATTTATTAACTAAGCTAACGTAAATGTTAGCGTAAAAGAGAAATTTTAATCACTGAAATTTAAATACGATAAGGGCATTAAGGAAAATAGTATCCGTACATCTCTTTGGAAAATATCAGAAAGAAATTGGACTGATTTCATTAGAATACTATTTATGTTGCATTCCTCAAAAATAAGTATTCTTCAAATAAGTGTTTCTCTTTGGCATGTGGCATAGCATTTCCATTTAATTCATGTAATGTCCACTCGGAAATAAATGAAATAAGAAATCATTGCCCAAGCCTTTATTTTTGTCTGACTTTGCATAATTGAGGCTTGGTGAATGTTTTCTAGTCTCACTTATTGCAGAGTGGATTAGGTAGGTCTTGAGTCTTGAGAGACTTGTGATTTTGGACAATGAAGCCACCATTATGGCAAAAATAAGATTACCCTACTGCCAATTATCTCTGCTTCGTGAAAAGGAAAATCATGGAGGATTAATATATTTTAAAATAAGACTAGATACTTATCTTGATAGACAATGTAAAAATCATGGATATAACTTTCGCTATGTACGTAGGCAGTAGCAAATGACTTAATTTAACTTGACAGGTCAATAAATTTTAATGTTAATTATAGCTTTTCATTGTATCTGTGTAGAAAGTCAATTATCAATTATGAAACGATTTTGTGTAAAAAACAGAAAGTGAACAAGTGAGGTTGAGTTAATAAACAGGTATGCTGTGGTGCAGTAATAGTAATTTATTTTGGTCAGTGTACCTTGCTCTGTAGATACCTATAGTGTACTAGAATGAAGAGTAAGTTTGATTGGAGAAAACAAGAGAGCTCAAATGTACTATTGTGGTGTTAATAGTGTTAGAGTGCGTTTGCTTCTATTGCAAATTGTAATTGCAGTGCAGGGGTACACAGTAGCTGAGGTCAATGAGGGAAAACGTGTAGCAAAGTGAATACATTATGTCGAGTTTTCAAATGCAGAAACTTCTGAGTAGCAGAGTTGCAGATTTGTATGTAGAGAGGGATAGGAAAAGTACCTGCGCCAAAGTATTCCGTAATACGTGCTCCCCATGAAGCTAAATGTTTACATAGCTAATTTATTCATGTACATACCTACTTAGTAATGATAAGATATACTCATTAGTGCAAGTATCTCTGCATGTGAACGAAAGCCATTAGTTCATTACTTGCATACAAATAACGTGCTAGTCTGCACGTTCATCAACTGCACTACACTTCATTCAAGTAAACTGACGCATATTGAGAAAAATGGCAATAAGATAATGATTATTACTATGACTTACTAAACAAACCGCCTACTTATACATGGAAACTGCCCGTAATATTATTATCTGTTGTATATACTTATATGTACTTATGTACAATGCATAATCAATAGATATCGCAAGTCAAAATATTATTATTAATAATAGCTGATAGATAGGTATTAGGATGCGCGACTAAACATTATATACACTGCTAATAACTGAACAAACAACTGGGACAATTGCACCATTTGCCATGCTAATATGCTCAGGACGTGGAATGCTATGACCATGACTGGCCGTATTCAAGTTGATTTAATGTAAAGCAGCTTATTAATGCATTACATTATAGATATTGTAATAAAGTGATGAAGAAAGGGTTCGAAGAGGGCAACTTATTAGTGTGGCCGGCTCTGTCTTCACAGGCACGTTTTGTATTGACCTAGCCTTTCTTTAACTCCTCTCAACAATCAAATCTTAGCATTTTATTCTTGTCTGCTCTTTCGTTGTCGTAATTATCGTATCAGGGTTGCGGTCGTCCTCGTCTTTACTTTACTTTTGATTGTTGGCTACTGCAATGCATATAAATGCGAGCCAATTAAATGAAATTGAACACATTTGCATCAGCCAGACGGATTTTTCAGCTCTAGATTCTACTTATTCCCCACTGAATTTCATACAACAATCAAACAAGCACATTCTTAGGAATCTAATGAAATGCAGACAGCATTTCCACTCAAACATTACATTTGCATTCGTAACTACACATTTCTCTTCAAATTCTTTCCGTATCAATTCCTCCAACATCCTTTTAATTCCATAAAAGTTCCGCTGTTAAACTATAGTAACTTTTCAGGGTAACAATGTGTTGCTTACTACTTTTCCTGTTTCCAAATTAATTGCATTCGCAGACGACGTGGATTTGCAAAGATTACTGATAGTGGGGTTGGTTGCATTACGTGTTTATAAATTACCCTTCCTTAATGATAAACTGGAAGCTTGCTAATTATTTCAACGCTTAATGATGACAAATCCTTGTTAGTCAATAATTGCAAACACCACATTGCAAAGTTACACTTAAGCAATAAAAAATTATTAAAGTGTATCATCTACATAAATAGTTAAATAAAATGCTTCTACTTATATATTTCAGTGGATTAGTACACCCAGATAAATACTTTTCCTAAAATAAAAAATTGATTACTCAATTTTGTACTTACCTTAATTGCAGCTATAACTTGCCCTTGCTTAGGTGTCTGTTCGGATATTAGTTCCATCAATATATAAATACCATAGGATAAAGGCACAAAAAATACCTGAAAAAGCATTGGCAATCGAATCATCTAATTAGATGATTCGAAGCCTAATTAAATGCTACTAGTGTTTCCTTATAGGCTACAGAGTTACACTACTTTGAGTATGCGCATGAATGAAATATTAGAGTAGTTTGTCATATAGATGTTAAATATTATTTGATTGGTGTCGGTTAGTTTTTATTGGCTTACATTTTGTGTGATAAATGTATATAACTATATGTAGTTATTGTTCGTTGATACTTATGATTTTGGCCGATATTATATCAATCTTTGATTAAAGCGGAAAAGGATATTTATCGTTTTTGGCATCCAAAGCAGGTTGGCTATATAGAGAAACTCACTCATCGCATTTAAAACCATCGTGCGTTGCACGACACAGTTATAACGAGGGTAGTAATAATATAGAATATTTTTATGTGCATTAGAATGGATGATGAGATAGTCTTCTGTTCATCTAGATGAATTCCGGATTTGATTCTCTAGGTTGATGTGGTTTCTGATGTAGGTTTATGTGAGTCGCATTAGTTTTTCTTTCTTGATTCACCTTGTGAGGTCCTTCATGTCCTACAATTTAAAATAACAACCTGTATTCTATTGACAGACGAAAATTCGTTTCTCCCGTCTCTATGCCTATAAATGAATATAACGTGGGCACGGCAAGGCATCGTTCATTTCCTCTACTATGCATCTCTATGCATTATTTACTAGATATCATGCAGAAATATTTAATGGTTATGATTACGATTATCATTTTAATGAATTGATTGATTTACATCATTGTCAGTGCTGCTTCTAAGGAATTGTATTCAGTCTGCGTTGTATTTCATGTGCGTCCTTATTATCATGATATTCTAAATGCGTAGGCTTTTGAATATTAACCCTACTCATTCCTACTATATAGTAGACTAGATACTACCTATCAAATCAGGTCTACCATTTGTCTGATATATTGATTGTTTACATGATACATACTATGTAATATAGCTAATAGGTATTTAATAAGGACAATAATGGTTTCATACGTTATACTCAATGACAATCAATCATGTTGCTGTTGATGTGCCCTATTATGTTTGGTGTTCTCTGGGATTACTTAATACAAAGATTAAAACTTCCATTTAACCTTCTATGCAAAATATATACGTTTTTTCAATGCAATTAGTGTTTTTAACTCAAAGCTCGATTATCTGTAAACTTCCTCACCATAAGATTACATTTAACAAGTAAAAATGCACAATTATTATTATCCCATTTATTAATACAAAGGCAATGCGTAATTACTTTCGTCAGGTGCTATATTTATATCTAATACCTACAGATAATGTTAAAGTTAATACATTTAAGCTTTGGTATGGAACAAGTGAGTCTGGCTAAGTTGGAGTCAATCCTCTAGTAACCTGATGTCGAATACCCAAGACCACAAAGGTAATGTTCATCACAGCAGTAGCCGAATAATTTACCCACAGTCACTTTAAACTAACCATCTACGGCATGAAGAAACAGTCTACTGTGCTGTGCACTTTCGCTTGATGTTTCATAAGTATTATAAATATCACTTAACTGAGGATATGCTACCTAAATCTAAATATATGATTACTTAATATGCATTTATCAGTTTATTGGTTTGGTTTCATGCTTTGCCTTAAGTATTCATATTCATAAGTATTCTATAAGAAATGGATACAAATAAAAAGGATGAGTAATTTCTATCAGATACCTATTTCAAAAATATTCTAAAAAGATGGTTTTTGTGCAACAACAGCCATTACAGTTTACACAGTCACTATCTGTACACATATAAATGTTTAGGACATGTAAATGATATTTATTTTCTCTGATCAATTCGCAAAATCCTGCTGGGACTCTGCGAACTGCTGTATGAAAGGTTGTACAAATTTTAACCAATGTTACGTATAGGATTTATATACAGTATATGCGTACTCGTCTATACTCTTTCTGTCTCTCTACTCAATGAATAGAATTCCATACTGGATGATTGTAACTGTAACAGTAACAATTCCATCACATTATACTGAATATATCGATACTCAAATTCCAAGGTTAGATAAATGCTTAGATAAAGAAATATACTGAGACTACAACCGTTGAATATTAGAGCATTGCAAGCGAGACCAGGAATTTGCATTCTGGTCTACATTTTTCTTATCTACCGTATACAATGAAATTTGAGCGTTGACTTGGCCGACTTGGCCCTATTGAAAATTGCGTTTGTATTCTATGAGCAGATGGCAAACTCGTCGCACGTTTTTCGCTTTCAAAAATGGAATTTTCATGAATATATGGAGGAGATTGAAGGAAGATGTTTTGGATATTATGTAAGTTTGGGGCTACAAAGTCTCAGTCTCGGAAACCCAGCCAAGCTGGTCTGGTGGAGTGCACGGCCGTTTGGCTTATCAATGTGCACTTCCGCTGCCAGTTCGAATCCTGGCTGGGTTAAATGGCCGATGGCTGTTTTTAGGCG
>JABASH010005646.1:0-11759 GCA_019776445.1 Tomocerus maximus | reverse complement strand
TTTTAAAAATATGGGACTGGTTCCATTTTGTGCACTTTGAAATGCTCTTTCTACTGAATATTTAATCTCAATTTCCAATTTTTAGCAATGTCCTTTATTTTCATCGGCCACACCACATATGATCTAGAAATGTTAGTTAAATACACTGCATATGAGTTTCAAATGTTACTTATATGTTCTTTATATACGTTTTTCAAATGTTACTTATATGTTCTTTATATACGTTTTTCAAATGTTTCTTATATGTTACTTTTACAAATTCGAAAATAATATTAGTTTTTCTCTAAAATGAAAATTGGGGGAGGGGTTTAGTGCTTATTAGTGCTTATTTTGGGTGGGGCACTAAACCCCTCCCCCAATTTCCATTTTAGAGAAAACTGATATTAATTTCAAATTTTGCGTGACGGAAAACCCCTAACTATAAAAAAGTAATTTTATCTGTTGAATGTCGGCTATCTAACAATGACGGACTTCCGAGGACCTTTGGGCGTGAGTGGCATTTTCCTTAAACACACAAGCATAGGTATAATTCGGATTCCTTTCAATGGCTCAATGGAATTCTACAATTTGCAATAATAGTACCTGAATAGGGGCCCTGATGAAATCATATAAAATTTTTGCATGGAAATATCCAATCAGATTGACGAATTTCAAAAAAACTGGCCAATCAGACGAGGCTTGCTCAACGCTATGACTTCAGAATTGTGTCTTGCCTGATGAAACAAGCTGTACTTACTTACATTTTGATAGCAATATTAAATAAAAAAATATTTAAGCAAATATTTTCCCTGTTTTAAGCAAATACTTAAATAAATATTTTGAGGTTTTAGATAAATGTCCGTGCCCTGGTAATGAGTGTTGGTCTTTGTACTAAGGACGGGGCTAATTCTGCCTTCCATGAGTCCGTGGGAGATGCTCTAACCTACGGGCTGAGGAGCGAAGGGTCAGAGACAGCATCGATGAAGAATCTTCTCAGAATCGGGCTAGCCAAGTTGCCCCAGATCGGGTTCGGTCTGGTGATGGATATTTGGCGATGGGAAGTTTTCAGCAAGGAAAGTTCTGTTGGGAGTTGGAATGATTTGTGGTGGGAGTACAATGAAAAGTATCTGGGCCTTCGGAGACCGGATGGGTACGGGGACAATGGTGACAAGTTAGACGCAGCCGGGAAATTTCATATCATCGATAACATTCCCTACATTCGCTACTTCATGGCCTCTTTCCTCCAACTCCAGTTTTATGAAGCCATGTGCAACGAAGCTGGATGGACAGATCTGCACAGATGTCAGCTCCGAGGATCCAAGAGTGCCGGGCGTCTCCTCTGGTAGGTACACGCTTGCATGACCATCAGTCATTGTCATGCAGATAGATAGACAAGTCATCTCTTAAGGGGGACTCTATGTTTCGTAGGGATACTACTGGAGGTCGCCCTTAAGGGTGGTGGTTTTGAATGTCATAATCAGAATCTGCAGATTTCCCTCTAGGAGACATGAGGCGGTTTTTAATAACAATATTTTTTACCCCGATAATCGTTTTTTTGAAAATAAAAAATTTGAGTAGGAACTGACATACAAGAAAGTTTCAAACTCCAGTTTTTTCTTATTTACAATCCAAAATTTGCAAAAATACAAGCCTCCTAGAGAAATCTGAGCTTTTTCAAATAAGCTTTCACGCAACTCTACCGGCTTTTTTAAACTACTCAAATCGTATCCGGGAGTTTGCCTCTAGTCTTTTACATTAGAGCCTCAGCGCGGGAGAAAGTCTGCTGTGTATTAATAGCACACAGTAAAGGATACTGACTAAAAAGCAGAGTCCACCTTAATGGGAACAAACTTCTGTCGCATCCCCTGATCTGAATGAGTCTATAACTTCTATAACTGTCTACAACTTTCAAAACCGAAATTGTTTATCTTAGGAGGATGATGAAGGACGGATCGAGCAAAAGCTGGAAAATAGTTCTACAGGAGATGACTGGCTATTCGGAAATCAAATCCGATGCTTTGCTTAAATATTTTCATCCTCTCAAGAATTGGTTGGAAAATCAAATTGCTCTGCACAATTTAACAGTCGGATGGTAGCGGACCAACCAACACGCACGCTAACTTACAAGAAATAAGCCGTGACACGGAAAGCATTTCTTGGACATTTTTCTTGGGTGGATTTCTTTCAGGTCTCATAAGTACTAGTTGGTATTTTGCTAATTGTACTTGCATTTCCATCTTCATTAATAGTAAATGAAGACTGGGACATAAATTTAACTATGTAGGTAGATACAGAATAATAATAATGCACGGAAGGGCAAGGGACATGTAACAAAACGACGAATGAAAGTCAGGGTTTTATGAGCGAATAATATATAAATAAAAAATGAAGTATAGAAAATTATTTTTTGTTTATTTTCGTCTGTTCTCGTTGATATAGGCCTAAGTTTACATTTACACATACATGATTTCATTGTTATCGTTAATCAAATGAGAAGACTACAGTATCTAACAATATCATATTTATACCCAAATACATACTTAACGTGTACCCCTGTACCAACCTCTGTTATTGCAACATTTAATGTCATTTCCCAAGCATCCTGAATTACACCAGCTTTTAATACTAAAGAATCTAAGTGCAGGAATTACAAGCTACTTTTCAGGTCTTGGTGGTTTGTGATTTGCAACTAGAAAATTACACCATCCCTGTGTAAGTGCAGATAAATTGGCTTTATGGGGATACAGCAATGCATATCGACGTGCATTTACATGGTTTCATAAAAAGCGTACACATCATAAAATATGGAGGGGAAGGAAGTATAATCAAGCGAGTCCATACTCGTATCACGCAAGTGTTTCAGTTTATTTATATGTAGTACATCAAAATGCGGTCTCAACTTCAACTTATCGGTAGTAGATTTTGACAATTGTTACTGTCGAAGCACATAAAAGGTAAAAATTTCAATTCCAGTGTAGTCGGTCAATAAAAAGCATTGGCTTAGATATTCGACTGAAGTCTCATCATGTACATTATTTTCATCATTTGCTTTTAGAGCAAAATAAAATATGGAAAACGCAGGGACATAGCCAACATTGAATTCCACGAAGCAACAACTAATTCGAAAAATAATATAATCTGTGACAGCTGCTATTACTATTAAAGAGAGTAACTAATGACATGACTAATCAATAAGCAACGTAGATGACATAATATTTGTATACTTGTATGTACATACGATGAATAGCTACATTAACATTTGTGATTTACATATTTATATACAGATACAGAGAGCCTGTGTACTACAATAACGGATAACGTCCTCCCTTTTTTTCATAATTTCTTTCCCGGAGTTGTTTACAATGTTAAGAGTAATTTAGCTAAAATATGCGTATCCTAGATATTTTTAAATTGGCTGCTACTTATTTATCGTTCAGCATCTCCAGCAAAGATTGAACGAAAGTTACGTACGGCGACTTTCTATTAAATGAATAAAATTATAATAACTACAGTTTAAGACAAAAATATCCCTAGTCCAAAAGCACATGAAGCACGAAACGACAGATCACAAAATAAGAAGCACAACTGACAGGAAGCAAGCTGCGATTTCAAATCCCTTAATGAATTACCATAGACTTTAAAGTTTTTTGGGGGCAGAAGATTTAGCTTATTTCAATTTCCCCGTCACCTTGACACACTGAAAAGCAAAAAACGGGAAAATTTATGCTTAAGGCACATTACCAACTAAAGTATACCGTGCTGTATTGAAAATGACAAACTACAATACCTGCAATATGGCTTTAAATAGAGTGATTTAAAAAGTATGCTGATTGGCGAATTATTATATTATTCAGGGTCAATAAAGTTGTATCATCATGCAAAGTCGTGGTCGGTAAACATCAATTCGCTTACAAATTAAACTTTGTATTTAATTAATTTAATTTATGAATTTGCATACAGCAAAAATGCATCATCAGCTACTAAATTTAACCCAGATAACCGCAATGAAGGGGATGTAGACATCTAAAGCGACGAACAGCAATTAACACAGCAAGTTGTTGGAAGTATTTAGCAGCAATGAGCCCAGCCCCGTGTAATGTAATAGAGTACATACCACAGCAGATAAGGTTAAAAAACTATCACCTCCAGTAGAAATAAAAATGTAAGTTCTCTTGAATCTCTTCTGTTCTGACTCTGACCATCTTGATTGGGACTGGGACAAGGAAGGATACTGAACCCTCCGATGAACGAACTGACAAATATCCACATCTTGTCCACAGTCAACACTCAAAGAGATTCTGACGAATCTTCAGACAGAGATCAACTACTTATTGGATTTTCTTTAAGTATAATACAGCAGGAGATCACATGAAAGCTGTATGTGTGTTATAATATTTATAACTCATTACTATATTAATAACTTGCACTCTTACAATTACACAACTCAAGACACTACAATCGTCACCACCAACCGAACGAGTTCCCAATTAGTCTGCAGTTACTTGCTAGTGACCTCTCTTCTATTCTGCATTGAGACAATTAATGTAATGACAATACTCCCCAAATAACAATACATCCCCAATGCTCGGCATCCGGATTGCAAGACGTAGAACAGAGGTCACTTTCCTGTGTAGTTCATTTAAACCTGACAACTCGCTCGGTCTTTGAGACTTCCTTACATATTTAGTACAACTCAACTAGGACAAGACACACACTAATCTAGTTAGTATAGCAGCTATGTATTTACAACGACAAATAGGTCACCAAAAGTAAAATGGTACATGAAATTACATAATAATAATTACAGTTTAGTACAGACGAGACAATCAGCTACGTTGGAGTTTTTGAAACATGTGCCTACTACTATGCAGCAGAAAACAGACCAATCGTTGTGCTTTTAAACATTCGTAATAGATAAATAAATACATAATATATGCAATTCTATGAATTGTCAAACGCCATTCATACCAATGTAGCAGAGAAGACAAGACAGACAGAGATAACTTGTCCAACATAAATAGGTAAAGCACATAGGTAACCAAGCCCTTTTCCCAATCCAACACAGTTCAACATTCCAACAAACCACTGGAGTTTTGAAATTCTTATCTAATGCAATATTCGTGGAATGTCAACTTTGGAACCCATTTGCCGCAATTACTAGTCGAGGTAATTCGCAGCAGAGGGAGGGTATATTGGGATATAACGTTGTTATGCCTACATCAAAGTTTAAGCCGAAATACTGACGCGTAGAGAAGAGACTACATTTCGTACCATTTTGCCGAATATTTAGATAGGTCAGATCTACGGTTCCAATTCTACTGCACGGCACTCTACTACATGCTATACTGTCCCAAAACGAAAACAGCAATTGAAAATTAAGTAGGTTGCTTCGGAGAGGACCTGTGAGAGGAAACGGCGTCTGTCTGCACAGACACCAAAGCACGGACATTTAGACAACCTTGAGTAGGTGTGTACTTTAGTAATACTTATTATCTGCACGCTTTCGTTTTTGGTTCAACAAATTACTTAACACTGTTAACACGGTTGCATCCCTAACCTTACCAGCTTAATACTAGAGACAATAAAAAACTTATTCACTGTGATTCATAAACGTTGGTTTAATTAAATAAAAAATTCAGACATCAACCAACTTAATCATTGATTACATTACGCAAAGTATTTGACTTTGACAGAATTAAATCTTAAAACACTTATTATTGCTATTCATAATTTAGAAACTTCTATTCTAATGTATAATAAATCTCGTTGATTGTTCATTACGTAGTAATGGTACTTACATAGAATTTGTCACACTTTGTCGTGGCTTGTATGTACCATTTTGTTGTAATGCTTATTAAAGGGCCATATTACCGTCGGAAGTCTCTGTTCATGGAACAGAGTACGTAGCGTCACAATCATAGGTTTGGTTCGCTTCAGACTGCTCCGTCATCTCGCCGTCTGGTTCTGAATTAATGATGCTTTTCAGAGATGGAATACTGGAATAGGAAGCCTCGTGAGTTGGACGTTCAAGACAAGTCGACCAATGGACACGATTTCCACAAAGCTCTTCAACAGTCTCCTGCGACAGAAACAAATGTCAATGGAGTTATATAGCACAAATGGATGTACAAATAGGAATTGAATGCCCAACGGCCTCAACGACCCAGTTGGACTGTCTTTCTTCAGTTTCTTCTCGTGGCGGATCAGCTTAGAGCAATTAAAAAGTGAAGCTCTAGTCATGAATGACTCGTCACATGCACTGGAACGTCACTCTTTAACTGCCCATTGCTACGCAGAGCATGTCTGTTCTTCTCTAAGCCCTCTGCTCCCATCAAGACAAGTTTTCCATTCAAGAGACAGAATCTTCAGTCAGAGATTTCATCTAAAACTGCAAGTTTCCTGTGGCTAATGAAGGAGCATTAAAAGGATTCCTTACCTTGAATTCGCTATCGATTGACGGTGGAATGGGGGTGCCATTATATTTTAGCATGTTGTGTGTCTTCATCAGACAGTTCATGGATTTCTCCAGGGTGGATTCCTGCTTCAAAACTCGGTCCAAAACCATGGATGTAGTTTTTTCTTTTTCCTTGGACTCCCGAATGTCAGTTGTTTGGTTCCTCTGGCCTTTCAGGAGTTCAAAATACTCACTTGCAGGTACACACACAGTTCGGGATTGATCAAATCCCTCTTCGAACTCCTTCAATCCGTCTAAATGTTTTTGCAATTCGATTTTCGTTCCAAAAATCATTTCTTCAGAACGCAACAGTTCCGACTTGTATGACTCGATTTGATCTCTTTGTCTACCAAGAGCCTTTCAGAAATAGTAAGTTTAGCTTTTAATCAACCAGAAACTAATATAAACATTTTGTATACTATGTACGGATAATGTGAATCTTTACGATTGCTATACGCATTATTTATTCTAAGTTAAGTAGATCTTACTTTGTTACAGCTGGGATTAACAGACGACAATTTGTTCAAGGTCTCCATTCGTCGCTGTTTCAATCGCATCTTGACATTCGTCAAAGAATTACTGTCAATTGTTGTCTTTAGAGTGGTCTCCACTTTAGCTTTGTCACTTAGCAAAGCTTTATATCGTTCAAGGCTTGAAATATCCACATTTGTGTTTTCACAAATGTTTTCATTACTATTGGGCAAAAGCGGCGGAGCGATTTGCTGCTACAATCAAAAATGTCACAAATTAATAATTTTCATATAATGTAACATCTACACAATACAATTTCATATAACTCATTCATAAGTAAGTAATAATGGAATATCTTATTTCTCTTACCGCAGCTGCAATGCTTTCTTTGAGAAGTTGATTTTCGTTTGACAGAGACTCAATTTTCTGACTCATCTCTTCAACAACTTGGGCATACTGCGTAACGCAAGCATTCACAGACAAAACGTTTTTCTTCACCTGTTCATTTCACAAATGAAAGTGTAAAACATTTCAAACATGAGTGCATGCAAAACACCAACAAAAATGAGTATTCGACTTGGGTACTCAAACGGACCCACCCGGCACCCGCCACCAGAAAAGCTAACTAAGGCCATAAACTTTCTACATATAACGTTTGAACAGCAATCATGTATCATGGGCTAAGTCTAAAATCAGAATTAAACGTATACAAACCTGACATTTGATGTTCTTCGCTCGATTGGCATATTTCAGAGTATTATAAGTGTCGTCGTAAGTCGAATCACTAGGAGAGACATTCGCAATCATCACAGTGCGACAGTTTCCCCCCAAGGAATCTTTCAGTATGCGCGTTAACTTGGAGTCCCTGTACGGAATGTGCTGTTTTCCGTCAGCCAGAGCATTAATGCAATTGGCTTCACGAAACACAAAATGAATTATAAGTTTGCTATAAGCCTAAGCCTTGATATATTATTGGATGGGAAAACAAATACTAGCGCTAAATCTCACCCAACGATAATAGCGATCTGTTGATGCTAGCACCTTCTCGAAATCTCTGACCTCTGTACCCAGTGGCACTGCCTCTCTCCGACCCTGCCAAGTCAACCATCACTAGCTTTGCAGATTTGTAAGTAGAGTTCAAGTCCACAAATTTCTGTCTTAACGTCACGATTACCTGCACGAATCCAATTATTTATATCAAAGATGTCTAAAGACCCAATTAAGGGAGAATTTATTTTCTGCAGCTAACGGTTGGAACTTACTTGGAAAACGGCATGTGAGCGTGATGACTCAGCATTGTGGTCCGTTGGGTGCTGAGAACGCACACTATTTCCATAGGACAGCATGTCCATAAGTTGGCCAGCGTCTTGTGGCTTGTGAAGAGTCAAATTGGGAACGGCAACCCCTCCTTTTGAATCCTCCCTTATATTCAGGAAACCGGATGTACTCAGTAAATCTCTCACCATCTCGTTGTACACCTTTGTAAAGAAAGGTAGGCTTTAGTCTAGATCACCATTTTCAAGGGGCATTGAGAAGTTCGCTTAGGTGACCTAATCTAACCCAGTCCTACATACTATGTAAGTAATACATACTCCATCCCAAAAGTCTCGAAATTGAAATGTTTACAGGAGTAAGGAGCAATGAATAATAATTAGGTAGACGACAAAGACGAAAACTTGATTACAACTGACTCAGAGATCAGACTTACATTAGAGTGCATTGTAATTATAATGGTGTCATAATTATGAATGATGCCCGACCAATCTTTACTAATTAACAAACATTGCTAAATCATGACAGCCGAAGGAAAACTCACCTCGAGATAAGATACGACAATCTCAGCCTCGTGCTCCTCCTTCATCAATTCCAGTCTTCTGTATAGTTCCATGACAGTTAGAAACGTCATGCCCGGATTAGTTGCGGAACCAAGCATTGTGTATGTTTTCCCTGCCCCGGTGCTTCCGTAAGCAAACACTACAAAACAAAATGAGACAAATAAGAAATCAACCGGATGCAACAATGTAGTGAGCGATGCCACCTCAAAATTTACGTCCCTACATACATGTCTTGCAACGTCACGTGACATTATGATGGGCCACATCACGTAGCGTTACGGGTTGGGGGAATTCTCGCAACTATTTTCTTACAACTGAGGGTACTGACTTTCTACAACCATGCTCTATTTTCCTGATAGTTACGGGAAATACATGTAATTACATTATAATGGATGTTTATATGCTAATTATGCACAGATAAATCGATATTTGGTTATATTGATATTTATATAGACATCAGTGCATGATTGTAGAAAGTCAGTACTTGGTTGTAGAAAATCGGTACCCTCAGTTGTAAGAAAATAGTTAAGAATTCCAGATTCTCAACTATTTACGCCGCGTTACGACGCATCATGTAAGTCACGATGTAATCACAGGCCACATCATGTAAGTCACGATGTAATCATTTTTAGCCCTGAATGGTTTTAGATGAAAGGTCAGATGAACACTATTTTCAATTTGGAAGTTCTTTAGAACCCCCTAGATTAGGTTTGCAAGGATTATCTCAATCCGTTTTTGAGTTTTTAGTCTGAGGTCATAGAACAGATGACGCCATTCTCGACCTGAACCTGACTTTTGACCCCTAGATTACGTACAAAAGGCTTGAAAGGATTATTTCTATACGTTCTTGAGTTATCGCGCTTATCGGGTAGACAGACGGACAGAAAGATTGGTCATTCACATAAAGTGGTGACAACTCACTATGTAATAAATAAAACAGGAAATTATCTACTTGTTACAGGACAATAATTAATAATAATTTACCGGAACAATTAAAGCCTCCAAGCACAGTATCAATAATAGGTTCTATGGTTTCATGAAAAATTTCAGGATTCTCATGCTCAGGTCCATATACTCTATCAAAGGCGAATTTCATATTCTTTTTGGGCTTCACGAGCATGTTTCGACCTACAAAAGGCAAACACCAAGAAAGAGTTAAATGAAGCAAAGTTAAATACATAAAATGCATATCATAAAAAAATAAAACCTCTGCTGGGCTTAAAATTTAAAATTCTCTGCATACACACAATGATCATTATATATTTTACTTTAAATAGGTTCACTGTTACTTTTTTAAATAGGACGTTTAAATTACCAGTTTGTTTAACCCCATGATAGAAGAAGTCTGTTCCCTCATCTTCGGGATCAAAGACAACCATGTTGGCATCGATTGTAGATACGACTTTTCTATTGTAATTATTTTTATTTGTATTAAAGTTAATGCTAATCATAAATTAAAACCAAATCTCATCACTATAATCATTATGGAAGTTTACCTTTGAGCCACTACTGACTCCTTAGAGTTTGGAGGACGCACACGAACCACAACTTTAATATTTCCTCTCTGCGTCGCCACGTCAACATTTTCTTTGTCAAATCTCTTAACTCCAGTTCGGACAGGGAGCATATGATTCCGATAACTATTGACTACACGCTTTGAAGTCGCTATAGTCGAATGGCGTTTGAAGGCGAAATTAATTTTTCGCTGCGAAACAGGAGACTTGACCTTATTCAGCTTGGGCTTTGGTGTAGCCATTTTATTTTGGAAAATCTTGTTGTTCCTCATGGCTGCTTTGTAAATAATACTTTCCGAGATTCTTGGCAAATTATTTGATCTTGAACACAACTTGTTTACAGAAGTCTCGCAGCAGAAATCAGAACAGAACTCACAGAAATTTTGATTTAAATACTTTTAAATATTCACAACTTGTCCAAGGTGGCTACCCCTCTTCCAGGAATATCCAAGACAACATTTTTATAAAGGTAGCTTAGAGTCCAGAAACGAATTTAGATTTATCTGAAACAGAAAAAGAATGAAAAAATATTGCATCGCTACTATTGGCATTGTATCCTGTCAGGTATTGACAATCTAGAG
The DNA here is from genome assembly GCA_019776445.1 of Tomocerus maximus. Taxonomy (NCBI): domain Eukaryota; kingdom Metazoa; phylum Arthropoda; class Collembola; order Entomobryomorpha; family Tomoceridae; genus Tomocerus; species Tomocerus maximus. Next base: position 925 of record JABASH010005646.1, on the reverse strand, counting down.
AAATTTTGGGATCTGGGGAATTGAGACAGGTGATGTCAAGTCGGAAGGTAAAATCAAAAATCGGATGGAAATTATTGCAATCGGTAAAAACCAACGACACGTGTGACGGATCTCAACCGCACGACGTCAATAGTTTCTGTTGGATTTCGTTGGTATATTAAAACAAGAGACTACAATAACTATTGTAGTTAACTAACTCTATTGTAATTAACTAACTCTATTGTAGTTGATTAACTCTATTGCAGATAACTGACACTATCGTATTCTAAAGACTATTAGACTGGACAAATAAATTCTAAAAGCCATTCAATATTTCGGGACAGAATACGGACTTTTCTCTTTTGCCAGTCGACTTGAGAAACCCTCCGTAAGACCAGTGAGGCCTCGCACAGGGCACTAGGGACTTTTCATGTTTTCTTTTTATGTCTTCCCACAATACTAAAAGTATTAAATTATGACTTCAATTGGTGACTCGTTAATTTGGGTAGATAATCAGACGATACGATGACACAATTAACACAGTAAAAGGTTTTGAAGATTTCTTCCGTGTGTTCTCACATGGACATACACACAGCGTGTCTAGCAAGACAGAACACACTCAGTCAGTACATGTGATGAGACTATTACAGCGAGTATACAGTACATAGAATACAGTAACACGCAGTACCTACTCATGAGAGACAGTAGAGAAAAGACTCGTTCATCTAATAACAATACATTACACAATACATATATATGTCACAGAAAACTAATCATAATAATATTATGGTCTAACCTCAGTCATCAATTGATATTACTTAATTGATATTATTTAATTGATTATTTAATCGAAATTATTTAATTGATTATTTAATTGAAATTATTTAATTGACTATTTAATTGAAATTATTTAATTGATTATTTAATAGAAATTATTTAATTGATG
>JABASH010005645.1:0-11762 GCA_019776445.1 Tomocerus maximus | reverse complement strand
GCTTAGTGAAATATTTATAATAAAGCCTCAAAGGTGACAGAACAAAACCAAACACAAAGATAAAAATGTAGCTGATAATATAGAAAGCAAAATAAATATATTCTTGAACATTTTCGTCTGGTGAAGACACGACAATGGTAACTCATTAACTAGGTTTTCGAAATGACGTTCAAGAAATAAGTTCCAATTGTTTACTTATTTACTGTGAGAAAAGTAAGCCTTTTATTTTTATGGATTTGTATATTTTCGCGATGCAGTCACCAATATATAGTTAATGTTAGTTTCAGACAATGTAAATCCATTAACGCTCGAAATGTATATTGAAAGATGGAAGTTTGAACGTTTCATTAAACAATGTTTATTGACTGTAATTACGATTCGCTGCGTTGATGACTGCTAAGTCAATAAAACTGATTCGTGGACAATTGGATGTGTTCTAGAAAAGTCATTAGTCCAGGCCTGAGTGTAGTCATTTTCCTACGACATATAATAATCGCCCGCTATACTTATAGATGCACGAAAACTATGGACCTTTCTGTAGTTGATAGTGAATAATGCTAGTAGAACTTTCTCTTGCACCTTGCCTTGTCCAGATAGTTTGTGTATACGACAGCAAAGAACTTTCTCTAACAAGGTAATTCTAATAATGCTGCCTCCGTTGTTGCGCTGCGGTAACAGGTACTTTCTATTAGTTGATATTATGTAGTTTCCCAGTTTAGTCTGGGAGTTCCTCGATGTTAGTGTAAACATATATCCTTTCTCTTGTGGAGAATGTGAGTATACAGATAAGTCTCAAATGTCTGTCTGAAAATTTTGCTTCCGTTCCAGACGGTGTACAAAGGGAGACAGGGATATTGTCTAGTTGGATTGGCCTAGTCAAAGGAGACCAGTCAGGACCCAAGACCAGACACCACCATCCACTCTAAAACATAAATAATAGGGATCTATCCATTTTGTTCGCCTCGTATGGCATAGAAGGCAACCAGAAGAAGAGAGTAATGCCAAGTTAACCGTGGGACAATAATACGAAAATACAGACAGAGGCTGCGGTGCCAAGGCAAGGTGGAAATTCCAAGTAGGCTGTTCTATAAGGTATTTATGGGAGAAAAGAGTATATTATCCGACTATACAGATACTACTGATTCCCGACAGAGTTTGATTCAGTTGAACTTTTCCCTATTACTTACTTACTTAGCATTAAATTACATTGGGCATTAGGACATATGTAGACTACTTTATAATAGATAAGTATAACGTACGTACCCATCTCTCTGCCACTTCACTATTGGGTGCAGCCAAATCCCAAGTATCCTTCCGGGCCCCGTAAATAATCGAGAAACAAGCTTTTTCGTCCACATTAGCCTTGTAGTCGGGTTTCTTTGACCTCTTTTTCTCTTCTTCTGCTCCGACTTTATTGAAGGTGTCAGTTTTCCATCCTTTCCGAATTTCTACTATTTCGCTTAGCTCGACTGTTTCCATCAATTCCAGTTAGCAAACAGACAGAGAAAAATTAAGAGAATTAGATCCGTTACAATAAGCTTCCCTAATAAATGTGCATATCACCTCACTAATTTTTCCTAAGTTCTAAGTAAAAGTTTTTATAAGTCTTATTCGTTTTCCGCTAAATATTTCAGTTTCATTTGTGTTTTTAGCTAAGATATCTATCACTCTGCTATTGCAACCTGACCCTACAGGCTACAAATGCTTCTCGTTTCTTATTAAACTGTCTATCAATAAAACATACTAAAATTTTCCCCACGGAAAGCATAAATCTATCTTGTACTGTCACATAGGANTTGTACTGTCACATAGGAAACTCTACATCTACATTTCTATACATTCCTTAGTATGTACCTCAACTTTTATGATGTATAGAAAGTGAGTTATTACCCTGCTCGTTCAGGACATGCAAAAGTAACATAGATAGTATTTGTACTTGTACTCCCTACTTATCGTTTAGGCACTTGCCTTACGTAAGTCACGAAATAAAACTTACTTTAATCACATGACTTGAAATATATTTAATGGTTAAAAATAGGTAGAATTTAAATATGTAATGTTATAATGTGAACTAGTAGTTTGTACTGATAATAAAAGATGTAGAAGAGAACTTTTATGCTCAACTTTAGTGTATTACCCAATGATAGGGGAGACAAAAGATAGAAAAAGACGTATTTAGGGTAAAGTTCAGAGTTTTATCGGACATGTATCAGAGGAATATATAAAGGTACTAGTTGAGCCCAATTCTTTTTAAAAGTTGGCATTTGTTTGTAGACTACAGAAATGTCCTGCTGTGGACCATAAGAGTCTGCATTTTCCTTCGTCTCTTTGTATAATAGATGGATGAGACACATTCTAACGTTCAAACGGTAGCTTTTAAAGAAACTACATGTACAAAATGAATAATTGATCAGTTCAAATTGTTTTGTGCTCCGAACCAATGCCAAATTTAGCCTATTTCAACCTATACTCAATGGATATTGTCTATTCTATGTAAACTGTGGACTTCGCTTGGATATAATACTAAAGGAAGGTTAAGAATACCAAGAAGATGGACTCAAATCAACTGAGTGAGCTCCCCTATTATAGTTTTCTCTCACAGCAAGCTGATTAGATTGAGGACGGAAGAAAAAGTGTCATTATATGATTATACTCCTGTTACATGGATAGTCCTTTCTCTCTATAAATAATAAGATAAATACTTCCCTGACTATAGAAAATGTTATTTTGAGTTAAAAGTATATTAAATTGTGTTTCACATTACTGTGTCTTTTTTGTCGTCCTAAACAAGGATTTTTGTGTGTTGGCTCATATCTCATGTTCATGTCCTTTAGATCCAGAGTAAACTTTCGGCGAAACCATTTCGACGGAGATCGCACCTTCCACAGATGAGAACCGTCTTCATTTAGGCTCTTTAGCACGTCCTCCATTGCCTTTGACTTTTCCAAAATATCTGAAAAAAGAAAAAATAGTTTAAATCTTGAACTTTCTCTTTGCACAAATGATCTTTAGACATTAGTTTTACATTTGCAAAGTTGTTTCCAATCCTTTCACCAGTTTTGTTCTTTATCTTCTCATGCACTATGTTTTAATTATTTTTCAAATGCAGTTTCTAATGGTATACCAGTACCACTACCTATGAGTCTTGAAAGCCATTTCAAACCTATAGTAGTAAAAGCGTTTAATCCTTTATCATGTTACGTAAATTGGGTTTGCTTCTATAAAGTCCCTTATAACCACAAATTATCAGTTAGCTCTGCTAAAGAGTACACGATTTGTGCCTATTTAATTTACATTATTGGTTTAGAGTCTTGTCAGCAGTAACTTAAGATCTTAACTGCTCTCCTAGATCAAGACAGCAAACAGCAAGATAGAATTCACAATAAAATATGCCTTACATGTAAATACACTATAAATGCAAATGACATACTCAAAATAGTGGTGGCTATGAAAGGAAGTCTACAAGAGGCAATTAACGGAGAGAATAAAACTTTTGAGCATTCCAGAGTTGTATGAGCCTTGAGATATTTCATAGATGAATGGAGAGTTCGGCTTCGGGCTCCTTTGCGGTGTACTTTGCTAACCGCGTTTTCATGGCTGAAATATTCTACTCCTGCTTGGTAGAATGAGGACAACGTGAAGAGTTGTAAGTTGGATTGTATTCAGTAGTAATCATAATGTACTACATGTAATATTCCGTATGTATGCAATACGTCTCTCCAGGCCAGTGCACATTATATTGTAATGTAGCCAGCAAGGACAAGGGCAAATAACCCATTCACTCGTACTATAGTTTATGGGATTGTGTTGAAAAAATGTTACTTCATATCTCACAGAATAATCTGTTTAAGTATTTACGCGTTTTATCTACGTACAAATGTGATAGGAAACTTAATAGGGAGCTACCAGCGGTAGCTGTTTATTAGATTTCAGATTTTGGCTATCAAATATCGCTGCTAGTATTGTTTAATATTTTATTTATAACGATTATGCTAATCAAATTTGAGCCAAGAACATGACAGGACTACTATAACATGCATTAACCTTTGAATAAATTATTGCCATTTCTCTCCCAGGCAAGTGACATAACAATACAATCAAAAATCACATTGCCAGTTTGAAATGTGCATTTTCGGCGTGCTGTCATCCAGGCAATCAAGAATTGAATACATTAGCCGAGAAATATAAGACGCTTATAGTTCCTTCGACAATGTGTCATTCTAATCCTGGTCTTAAATTGTATGCTACACACATTACTTCATTCACACATTGAAAACTCAAATCAATAAAAAGCTTGAAGGACTCTTCTCCCAGATCAGACACATACAATTATTCATGATTAAACAGTGTAGTGTTAGCAGTGCACACCTTATGACGAGTCTCAAAAAGTTTCAACTGGGTTACAAAAAATAAATTTTTATAGTAGTAAATCGTTATCTGGGATGGTCTAGTCGTCTAGTATACTGTGAGCAAATGTTTTGAAAACCTTTCTAAAGCGTTATAAATCATCCTGTAAGTTTTTAATTTAAGACTTCCTGAATTGACTTATATAAAAGCCTATAGTAGCTCTAGATAAGTAGATAACTGTTAAGATATCTATGATATGAAGGTCAATCAAACAATCTGTGCAAATAACAACGATCTATCTGAGCTCTATGCTCTAACCATGCTCTATTTGCTCTTATGGTATCCGGAGAATTCGAATATAATATTTCGTATCTAGTATCTAGGGGTGTGGAGATATCGTATCTGGGTACTGACGTTTCGTATATGCAAATAGAGGATTTACGAGAAAATATCTGTAATTATAGTTATCTATAAGTTCATGTGCGTGAAAATGCGGTTGTCTACAAACAAAGTGATTTTATTTCTTCTATTCAAAGAGCTACCTGCTTTGTGATCCTTTTTGAATTTTTGGAGATCGATGAATAAGAGTGAAGAATTATTGTTACTATATACACTGCTAACACTTTCGGAGAGGAAAGCAAGCTTGGGATCATGGTTGTTATTATTCCTCAAAACCCCGTCAAATAGTCTCACAGACATAATGTCGAGTTTAATGATTTATTTCTTGTCTACACTTAATTCTTAATCCTAAATTCGATTTATTTGTGTTTAGTATACAGATGCTAAATTGGTTTCTGCACCTATCATACTGAATCAACAATTTGAACTTTTGTATCACAATTGCTTGTACTAATGTAAATTTTATAGTTTCAAAGCAACATTCCCGTTGGTTTAGCCTCGGAATGCGTCTACGTAATGAATTTGTACCTATAAATAGGCACTGGATTTATCAATCATAAAAATATCATACTCTATCAGTAGCTACAATCAATTTATTAAAACATTCTATTAGGTATATTACTATTTTACATAGTTGTGCAATTCTCAAAACAGGAAACGTTACAACACAATGACGTTGATTATACATTAAGGTTGACACTTGTAAACTGTAGCCTGTTCTTAATGATAGAGAATTTTGACCTTGGTTATGTTACGACTGCCAAAGCCAAGATCATAAAAATATTTTACAGTGGAAAAAATTTCCTATCGAAGTAAAGCAGACTATAAGTACTGCAGTGGGCGGTCGACACTTATGCGCTGACATGTAGCAGGTATTTAAGTTCTCTATGGTTAGAGGATGGCACGGAGGGGGGAGTAGGATTTGAACCCCGACAGAATGGACTGGGATTTTTATATTTATGTTGTGGCCCTAAGTTTGGTGACCAAATCAATCTCGTCAGTACCCATAAACAATATCTACATTTCCATATTATACGAAATCTCAGTTCTCCGATACGATAACTCCAAACCCCCATATACGAAATCATCTATACGAGTTCTCCGTGAACCTGATCTGGTTAAGAACTTACGTGAGCAATATCTTAGTTATGTATAATTTTATGTGCGTGAAAATGCGGTTGTCTACAAACGCATGTGATTTTAGTTTGCTTCTATTCAAAGAGCTACCTGCTTTTTGGTCCTTTTTGAATTCCTGGAGATCGACGAAAAGGAGTGGAGAATTATTGCTACTACGTCCATTGCTAACACTGTCGGACAGGAAAGCAAGCTTGGGCCCACGTTTGTTATTATTCCTCAAATCACTGTCATATGGTCTCACAGACATAATTGTTTAGTTTAATTTACTTATTGTCTACACTTAATTCTTAATCCTAAATTCGATTTATTTGTGTTTAGTATACAGATACTAAACTGATTTCTGTATCTATCATACTGGACCAACAATTTGAACTTGGACTTTTTTATCATAATTACTTGTACAATTTTATGAAATATTATAGCTTCAAAGCAACATTCCCGTTGGTTGGACGTAGCTGACTAATAGGACTACATTTCTACAGTTAAAATCCTATTTCGCCATAAATTGGAAGCTTGCGTAAGTGTATGTAGCCGTTCCGTGTTGTGATAAGGGCACTTAATTTTATCAATGTTATCAACTAGGTAGGTATTTGTGCCTAATACAAAGTTCGAGCATGCTTCAAAACAAGACGAATGCATGTATAGTAAACCATTTAAATGTATACAATGTAAAATATAATACATACATACAAAAAGTGTCATGTGCTGTTGTATGTTAAATATATTTAGAACTCTTGAACAACCGAGTGCATGATACAGGTGTTTGTAAACGCGTGCGTATATCTCAATACTTCTATGTGCTAACTATATATATAAGATTCATAATAGTTGGGTTACACTTGTGGCTGAATGGTTTTAGCTATTAATAATGCATTGTGCTCGTGCAGAGTGTTTAGAAATGGGAGGCTAAAACTAATCTGCGTGTAAAAGCTTGAGCCGCTTTTAATGATTGAGTGAGAAATGAGAATAGTAGGAGCACACTGGAGAAATGTGAAACAACTAAAATATTACGCAGTAGGTAGCAAAAGTAGGAATACTTGACATGTAAAATTGGAATGACCTATTTCCTGATTACTTCTTAATGGCCAAGATAAGATTTTAAAACATTTTGTAAAATGCTATACTTGCACAGACTCCTCTAATGAGGGGAGTATCTTCAAAATGCACGTTGTGCTTGACAATATGCATTTGTCAGTGAACGTGGCATAATCACTTCTGAAGATTGTGGGTGCTAACTGCAAACGCATTTAAAACGACCTTTTCTCCTTTATTTCTAACGAGTGTAAATAAGACACGCGCCGGCTGTAAAGTACGAAATATCTTTTCATCATTAGCAGGGGGCTTTGCCGAGAACCTGCGTAGACTCGCTCAGCCTGCTAAGTACTCCGAGATAAGATTTGAACTATGTGACTGACGGAATATGACTATGTGACTGAGAGAAGAAAGAATTCGGGGGCTAGTACTATTGTATAAACCACAGGGAAATGAAGGGAAATACAAACTCGAATTAGGAGGAAAGTAACAAGCATTTTGCGTAGAATGGAAAAAACAGTGACCAATGCGTTTAAAAGGTATCATTTTCCAATGAGAACTAGGATCTGTATTGTTTAGTGTGTAAAATTGAAAAATAACTTCAACTGTCTACATTGTTTACACAGTTCTGTATATTCTTCATGGGGCTTAATCGTAGATTACTATTTTGTAGTATTTGTATTGTTTGTAGTGAATTTTTAAGCTCTATTTTGTATAAATAGTCAATTTTGGTATACCAATTTTTGTTGAAACTGATTCAATTGTGTTTGTGTCTAATATAAAGCGTATGCTTTAGCAAAAGTGAGTAAATTATTTGTAGTTTGATATAATTATAACAGAGAGAGCAAAGAGAAAGGAGTTGATCAATAATATCTTTAGGTTTGTAAGTGTACTTTGCACTTGCAACTCCACGCACGTGAGGTCTATTAGATTGAATGGAAATTTAATTTCTGGTCTGATGCAGAGAGTAAAATTGAAGGTCTGTGTGGTAACTTTTGTTCAAGTTTTAATGGCACGAACTACTTTTATGCTGGAGAGAGAGAGAGATGAAAGTACCCAGAAATCTGCTCCCCATTCATTAAGGATCATTAATTTGTTTTCAAGTTCCCCTTTTTTGTGAAACTAAAATTTTCAATTTCTTCAGAACTTTTGGCTTCCACGTGATATCTGAGACGAGAGCTTTTTATATTGCAATTCCTATGTCTGCACCTTTCTACTTTCTACATCTCTATGAAGAACCTTAGTATATCATAGAAAATAGTTTGAAGGGAGCCAATAGGAATTTGCTTATGTCTATGACAGAGAGTGAAAAGAGTTGGTAGGTAAACAGAAGTTGGGTCTAGACAACTTTAATATTATTGCAGAACACATTCAAAGAGCACTACTCTAGAGGGAAATTGATCAATATTCCATTACCGCTTTCCCAGTTTGCCATAGTCAAGTTACAAGAGCAACTTAAACTTTGCTTTATATTGGAGTGGCAATTTTGATCAAGACATGCGTTAGGTTACGCTCAAGTTGTCACATTACCAAAGTTATATAACTTTAGACTTATTGCATATAGCATAGCATGGAATGCATTACATGCACGAAGTGAGGATTTTGCTTACATGTAAATACAAACATTTCTAAGTCTTTGCAGAACAGAAGGTCTATATAGCCTCATAGTCTAGTTTCTAACTTCTTGAAGGTAATTGCTTAATAATTTACGACTGCTTTAATAGCAACATCGCTTGAGGTTTACAATTGAGTAACCACTGCCTCTTCCAACTCCTGATTGTCCTGATTCCCTTGATAAACGCTCTATTGTTTCAATACATGCAGGAGTGACTTTATTGGTTAATATTCATATTTTCTGTACCAGTAAACACTAATAAGCACCATGCACGCAAATTTGAATACCAAATACAAGTAGCTTTGCATAAAGAGTTTTAAAATCATTACATTCTATAATATTTAGTAAGAAAAATCTTTAAGGATTTTAAATGATGTGTAACAAGGACTCTTAGTCAGCAAAATCCAGTAATGGTGTAAGAGATGACTGTCTCTGTAGTATTTTGCATTTTTTGATTACGTCATTTCTTATCTATAGCATTAGTCACCACATTAAAAGCCTTCATATCTAGAACATTTGAATAGAATGTGTAATCACTATTTATAAGAAATACTTATAGGCTTTAGTAAAGTTATTTGTTTGCTTCGCAGAACGGAAATTGAACCTTTAATGCATTCCATACTAGATAAAGCGAACTGTAATACTATAAGTAATATGATACAGGTCAAAAAGCAATAAATTCTTATCTCAACTCTTGCATTTGACATTTATTATAACTCATTCATACTTATAAACATAATATGAACGTGGCATCATTATCTACTATGGAAGGAGTATTGGTAGAATAATATCAGATTACTTTTTTGCTGCATATAGTATCAGCATATATTGATTGTTGACGTGAAACCGTAAAGATGCTGGAATTCTGTACTCTGGGTAGTGGAAAGTGCTGTTGGAGGTTGTGATGAATAACTGACAGTTAGACTATGCTAAAATTGTGAAAGAAATTACCACTTGGGGGCACATGTGTCTCTAAATAAAACTAGGCTTTATTTGTGACACACTTGTACACAAGACAAGTTAGACAAGCAGATTTCAAAATAGAAAATGGTCCGAAATGATCCAAAAATACCGTAACACCCGACATTTTCACAGGAGCAAAATGTAGATGATGACGGGAGCCCAATCGGCATGAGACTGACTAGATTGAACGTTAGCACAATCCTTATCCTTACATACTAAATACTAATTCAATCATTAATTACCGCGTAACTTACATGGCAGAATAGGGAACCATTATTGCATACATTGATAGAATCGATTGCAATTGAATACTTAAACATAAAAAAATAGAATTTGCACAATCCATTTGAAAATATGAATTAAATTGCACAATCGAAAACATTGCGATAATGGCTCAAACATTGATTGATTCTATATATATCTGTTAGCGGCAATAAGTAAATCCAGGCAATAAGTATAATTTTGTAAAAATTGTAGTTTTTCCTCTTTAAAATTTAGAAGACCATTTAGGTTGCCAGATTAGACTTTTTATCTTAATAAAGGACATTACTACGAGTCCAGAATGCCTCATATGAATAGCGTGCTATTAAAATTGAAGAATTGGCAAGGGTTTATATCCAATAGTTGTGATGACCGTAATTCCATTCGTATTCATGGCACAATATTCATCCCTACCTTTTTAGACTCGTAGTAATGTCCTTTATTGAGATAAAAAATCTATTTGGGCTACATAAATGGTCTTGGCAATTTTAAACATGAAAAACGAAATTTTTATTAAATTATTATACCTGGATTTACTTATTGCCGCCAACATATACGTTTACTAATTCTGCGGTTTTGGAAGTCTGTGTGAGTGAGAAGTGATGAATGGAGATTATTTGAAATAGCATTCTTAACCATGAATCATCAAATGTGATTTTTGTGTATTGCAGATTGGTGCTTCTGAAGAACGTCCACCTGGCACCCTAATGGCTTCTTCAACCAGGGAACAAAAAAGCAACTCCTTTTTCACCAAAATGCAAAAAAGGACTCTATTTTAATGAAAGCAGTCCTTTTTTGCTTTTTCATACAGCTAAATAGGTATCAGCGTGCACCAATACAGTGAAATTTTGTGTGTAAAAAAGAGGAAAGGCAAAAAAGGACTCCTTTTTTAAAATTACTTCTCCTACCTTTTTTACAAAAAAGCATAAAAGGTAAAAGGCAAAAAATGTCCTTTTTTTGTTCCCTGTCTTCAACTTGGAGAAGAAATTGCATTCTCTCCAGCCGCACGCCTCATTCCGCCTGTTCCTAACAATGGACATCCATCCTAAAATTCCAGTGAACCTTCTGAGAGCCGGGAGAGTTTTCGTTTTTGAACCACCACCAGGCATCAAAGCGAATCTCCTACATACGTTCAACACCATTCCGACGTCGAGAAGGATGAAGGCTCCGAACGAGAGATCTCGGTTGTACTTTCTCGTGGCCTGGGTCCATGCCGTGGTCCAGGAGCGTCTTCGCTACGTCCCGCTCGGTTGGGCCAAGTACTACGAGTTCAACGAAGCCGACCTCCGCGTAGCCTGCGACACCTTGACGCTTGGATTGACGCGACTGCAATGGGCCGAACTAACCTACCGCCAGACAAGTCGTACCTTGGTACCTTGGGACGCTTTGAAAACGCTTCTCTCAGAGAAGATTTACGGCGGGAAAGTGGACAACGATTTCGACGCTCGTCTCCTCTCCTCCTTCTTCCACCGCCTCTTCACACCCCGGAGCTTCGAAGAGGAGTTCCTGCTGGTGGCCAACGCCGACGGTGCACAGAGCGGCAGAAATTGGTCATAGACGAATTAATTCTTTCAATGTAAAACAAATATTCTCAGGCTTAATATTATTAAGGAAATGCATAATTCTGTCAAAAATAGTACCAATATCAAAAATTTATTTTACACATTGTATTATTCTGATCTATATAATAAAAATATTTCCGTAGCTACTCATACCAATACATATTACATACATAATACATACTATCATAGTCATAGCAATACTCATGAGCTTCTTCTGTATCTAAACAGATGTCGAACAATAAGTTCGGCCCTAAACCGTCTTCATAGTCCTCTTCGATACTGGTATCAGTTTCGTTTGTTTCAGTTGACAGCGTACTAAAATATTCTTCTGGGTTTCTAAATAAATCAATGACTTCTTTTGGAAATTGGTGACGTTTATGTTTCTTTTGACGTCTGTTTAAAGACATACTTGAAAGAATAGGGTCAGATGTATCAAGTGCATAATT
>JABASH010005644.1:0-11762 GCA_019776445.1 Tomocerus maximus | reverse complement strand
TATCTGCGAGTGCATTGATGTGAACCAAAATTTGTGTAGCCATAGTGAGAGCCAGTTACGCGTATAAGGTTAGCCATTCCGGATGTTTTTGGAGTAGAATTTCACTTTTTTCAATTGTGGATCCAAATTCGAAGATTTGGATTCACAACAATTGACCAAGCCACGGCCAAATTTGGTTGTCACTGGGAACGTGACATCATCGTACAAAGTGAAATTCCATTCCACAAACACCCGTAGTGGGTAACCTTATACGCATAATAACTGGCTCTCACTTTGACTACACAAATTTTGGGTGTGAACAGACGCGAATCGCTCGAAATTCTGTTAGTAGTATAATTATGATGGCAGATGTAAGTAATAATGAACCGTGAATAGAATGTTATAAACATGATTGTTGTTTTCGCACAATAAGGTATGCGTTCTTCATGATGGGAAGAAAACCTAATCACACTTGCAGTATAAATTAGAACAATTATATCCAATTCATTTTATGTTTGGTCAAATCTTTAGTAGATAAGTTGTACCATTTTCAACAGAATATTTATTTCTCTCCCAACTTTTCAGGGATTTTATCGTTAATTTTTATATAACTGGAATCATTGAATCTCAGGACCGTAATGAAATGGGGTTTGAATGCAATTGGTAAGTGAATATAATAGAATACTTTAATTTTTTAATTTTACGTAGTTATGTTATATGCTAGGGTTATCTTAGTAAAAGTGAAACGTACAGTACAGATCCGGTTATTCTGTTATCATGTTTAATTCGAATAACAGTACACTGCACGTAAAGACAGAAACTAAGGTCAGTTCTTTCTCCGTTCTTGCATGAATTCTGCACGAAATTCCCTCCGAAGTTTCTCCTGTACTTTCATCACGATTGTTACTATCACGAATGATGGTGTGATGACGTTGATGTAATTTTTTATGTAGAGTTAGCAAAATGACGGAGAAAGTAATGTTTGTATTGTGACACTGTATACTACTGTATAGAAATACCTACTTATAATTTGATCTAGTTTATTAGGAGATATTACCGGTTCATTATATTTTGTCTAACAGCATTTCCAGTAATAATTGCTAAATGTCAAAGATAGAATGAGTAATTCAAGACCATAAATAGATTAAATGTATTAAAACTCTATTTCAGGATTCAATAAGTAGATTTACCATACCCAAATTCATCCAGTAGAATGCAGATACGACTGACGCAATCTGGCTGCTCGTCATGAGTTTGCAATTTCCTCAAGTCAGAGAAAACGGAATTTACTGCAGTATTGAGTTTCACACACAGTACTGTTGTGCTTAGTAATATGAAACTGCAGAATCACATAATATTAAATAAACAAAACTTGACATTATGTCACTGATTGTGGTTTGTTGCATGACAATTGCAGTAATGTCAGCATGCAGTCATCAAATTAAGTAATGTACCTTGCCATATCTTATGGAGCACAAAAAATCTTTCAGTGTATTGAATTACTGAAGCTAAGGAAGTACTACTATGCTAAAAGCTAGTGATGACTCCCTTAAAATGAATGCTATTTTATTATACCTTCTGATACTATTCTGATACTGTATGTACTGTATTATCTTATTGTGATATAATACGATCTACAAAAAGGTATACAAATGATAGTATTACCCATAATAATAAAAATCATTTATTTCTTGTACAAAATTTTTCTTCAATATTACATTTTACCCTGTATTAATTTTTCCACACCACAGGAAAGGCAATAGAAACCAAAACCCAGCTCACTGACAATAATATTTCACAGGTTTTCAATAGATGTATACTTACCATATTAATATTCACAAAGACGCTAGCTATCTAATATCTCATTTAACACTTGCGATAAAATGGCCTACTCTCGAAACCCTAAAAAGCTATTTTAAATGTTTTAAACCTACAACTAGCAATCTTGTATACCATCCACACTTATTCAAGAGCATGATTTATTGATTATTTTTTACTCTCCTCTGGAATACAAACTTTTGATTGTCACCTACCGTGAATTGAAACTGTTACTGGTGAGTGAAGATAATTCGGTCTTTTCTGGTTTTCTTACCCATGTCTTATTCGCAAATAATCATAATAATTTGTTGTACAGTGTTATCTAGTAAAGTTGAAAATGTAACATCAGCAATAAGTATCTAGAAGAAAATATAAGTACTTCTTAAACAGAACTTTGTCGTCAGTAGTTGTGGTGCTTTTCCTTTTGAAAGAGAGGAGAGTCAATGTACGAGGTGTTTGAGTATCTCATACGATTATACTCAAGTTGGTAGTGAAAATCATTGTAAGTGCTGTAGTCGTGGTAGTCATTTCCCCAGTAAGAGTCGTAGCTGGCAGAACTGGGAGGGCATTCGTAAGGATAAGGATGCGGCGTCACAGATGCGGTGTGTACCATTGTCCTGGCCATAGCTGTAAATCCACCTTTAAGCATTTTCCCCATCCCGCTTCCGGATTTCTTTAAAGCCTATAGGACCAACAGATGAAAAACAGCATTATTTCAACCACCGTGAAACTAATAGTCCTTTTATCGTTAAGTAACTCTTTACAAATGTATCACAAAACGTTAAGCTCGCAATAGCAAAGTAAGTACATACTTATAGACCGAGAAACTTTCTTTAAACCATATAAAACAATGGAACAAAGAAAATACTAAACACTTACATACTACAACAATTTTTCACATTTTCTCTAGAAACTTTCCATTTCATATTGCAAAGGTCTTTTCCGGCTTAATTGTCTACATCTCCAGTGGCTTTTCAAATAATAAACTGTTGGCTTAGTATATAGGATTATACTTATCCATAACCACCACTATATTCTTATAGGTACACAAAACTCATCGCTTTAATAATTTTTTTACGCGTGGGCAGCTCTCACCCACACAACTCTTATGGATTAAACCTTAACAACACTTGATGGCCTGAAATACAGATCCAAAGTTCTTTCTTTGGCAACAACTTATACCTAAACAATAAATAAACCCAATCCCACGCTCAAATATCAATTTCCGTACTTGCAAATTACAATTTTGTTCATAATAGTGTCCTAGTATACAACTGGCCAATCATGTCTGATCATCCTTCTAAATTAATGTTTGCGAAAATACTTTTATGTATGATCTATCCGAGATTTTATATTTCGGGCGAATTCATTTCAAATTAGATACTTACTTCCATGGGAAATCAAACTTGTCACGTAGTACAAGTACCTATGTAATCTTAGTTTCTCTGTATATCAAAGAATTGCCCAGGACTCTTTGAAATAGTAAACTTGTAATTCATATTGAGATATCTTGAACTTACGACACAAACGTGTCCGACAAAATAATTTTCTAGCCTTTAAAGCATTTGGCGTTTGGTACTATAGGTAATCGCATTTGAGCTATAAGACTGCATATGTGATAATAAATCCATCAATTTTATTTAGTGTAGTAGGACTATAAAAGGTTTAATGTGTTTTGGTAAGGAGCAGTAATAGACAGACATAGTCCATACATACAGATAGGAGAATACTTTTCCGTGCAGCTGCAATATTTCATATCTTCACCTTCACCTCACACAAGGTAGCACCAGATTTAATATTTTCTCACGAATGGATTAACGTGCCATGAATTATTCACTACTTTCCCGATCTGACGCAGCAGCTGACGTTTGGCAACATTTTTTGCTAATCTATATATGCAAGTCAGGGAAGTGGTCCAGCAAACCCATGCGTTACCACTGCTTTGGTCTACCTAAATGGAATGAAAATTAGACCCTAGGGATTATCACATTACAAAGCTACCCACAAGAAGATTTCATTTTACCGCAGAGGACAAGATCAGAGATCCAGCAGAAGAGTTACATCAAAAGACTATACATACATATACTATCTCAATAAGCCCACCAAATGATTTAAGGAACACTTCTCAAGTTTAAAGGAATGGATGGAATCTTAAAATAATACGATTGAAATTCAAACAGAGAAGCCTGCCTTCGTTAGTGGGGTTTGCAGTCCATTATTCATCCCTATCAGAGACCTTTTGTCAAGGGGAAAATCAAACGAGAAAAGCCCAATGGAGAATAAAATCTCATTTATATCTGCAGTCTGACGGGCCATTTTCATCCTATAACTCATGGATACTCAACCAAAAGAGTTGATGATCCTCTCCATTAGTATTACACAGGTTATAATTACAAGTTGTCAACACAGAAAATTTAAGTTCTTTAAAATTTTAATTGCAAACAATAATTTCTAAATCCTATACATAAATCATTACCACAGTATAGACATACAATATTATAACTTCCCGCTTCGCGATGGTAGCGAGTAAGAGAACTTGCGCATTCCATTTCGGCTACACCATCATAAAACATACAGATATCGATAAATACGTATATTGCTAATATCTTCCAAAGTTTATTTTTATTATTATAGAGACATACTGTTAACTACTGACTTGATGGTTAATGACTAATCAGTGAATGCGGGAGTTATTTGTCTCCATTTGTATCACAGTACGATAAAACGATAAATGTTACATGGAAACTACAGATAGATGCAAAGAGAAACAATTTTGAATTGTATGTACTGCGATAGTAAGTTTAGCTGTTAGTGAAATGGACAAGCCAAGACAAGATGATCCAGGATAATCCTCCCGGGGCGCGTCTCTCTTCTGTCTCATCCAGCCCAAAATGCTCAACTATACCTTCTGTGTCGTTATTCTCGTGGCATGACATGGGGTGTCACAAGAACTTTGCATAGTGCGAGAGAGTTCAGCATCAATTGGAATAGCACATTTGCACATTCCGCACCAAAAAGCACGAAATGGGATGTATAAAGTAGATAAAACATTCTGAACTGAAATACTAGTCATGCAAATGTAGTCGACATTTACGAAGATGTAAATAAAGTAAATCGAATGGAGGATTCTCTCCCTATCTACATATTACATAAGTAGTTCATTCCACACAGCACTACTTTATTTTAGACTCAAACCTTCCAACACTTCAGGAGGAACGAAAGAATTCCGAATCGGCTAAGCTATGTATGTCAAACGCATCTCCCTTGAGTCAAAGTCACAAGCCAAGTATCCAACTCAAGATCTGCAAATGAAAGAAATGTTTTTGCTCTCTAGTCGAGTGAAGAGTCAAACTGCATAATATAAAGAGCGATCTTGCAAGAGTTCATACGTAACTATACCCTATACACGTGGCAGGCAATGTCTCCCGGTCATAATATATGGGCTATAGCAGAACATATAACATGTATTACTATATCATGCTTACATCATACTATCAGTATATAGTGCAAGTATGCAATCGTTCGGTGCAAGAACATTCTAATGTGTACACATTATTAGTATTCTTCAACTGATAGGGATACTTACATTGCAGACATAAACTTGGGGCGATGCAATTGAATATCCGTGAATTCAGCGAACTTGAGCTGAACTTGAAAAAACATACGAAACTTCCACCGTACTTTCGTCCGTGAGTTTTGTAATTCCAGCTGTGTTTTCTTTCGTTTTATGCCCAGTGCATTTACAAAACTTCAAATGTAAGACGCATTGCATAATTGCATTTATGTTACTTGAAACATACATACAGCTACTTAAAGGACTCATGTTTCGTAATTCACAATTCGCGTTTACACTACTTTTGCAATAGCAATAGAAATCATAGCCGTAGAATACACCCGAACATTTTTCCCACCGATGGCAACTCAATCTCGGTTGGCAGTGTGCATCAGACTCCGAAAATGCTAAGCAATGTTCCCAGCATACATGAGTACGATTCCCACTGAAGCCAGAATTGTCGGCAATGATGGCATTATTGTTCTAACGGCTATACGACTTGTGTGGTTTGCATACAAGAATGAATTTAATTTCACTCTTCTCTGAGCCGAATTTTTTACGATGCTGTCCCATGTTTACCTAGTATAAAATACATGTAGGCTGGATAAGGACGAAAAGAAATTAAAATTGATGAAACGACCTCCGCGCACCGACCGGTATAGTCGCATAAGGTTTAAGGTGTCAAACTAACTACGGTTAATAATTGACGTCAAAAAATCATGAATTCAATTGAGTGAGCAAACACTTATTTAGACTTCAGTGTCTCATGCATACAGAGAAGAGAGGTATGTTTTCTAATTCTGTTTAGTCTACAGAAAATACAATATGCACACAGTTTTTTATTCTCGTATCTACTCAGTTGCAGGGCAGGTGTGGTGTGTGCAGTGTGCACTGTAAAATATATTCTTTAGGGAAATGGTAATGGTGGTCGTGATCGTGACATAGCTGATACAGGAGTGGAGAGAGTATGACATAAATTCGAAATGACAAAGATGCAACTGGAGGTCTGTCAGTTTGGCAAAAGTCAGTTTGGCAAAGTGAATAATTGTCTTAATATTAAAGCCAATTTAATTACTTTGCACAGATCACAAATACAGCTTTGTATATAAGTTTAGGTGTTGATTTACAAATATTGGCTTGTTTACATTTAGAATACCATAATTAATTTGATGTGCTAGTTTTCCTTTCGTTGTGCCAATATGACTTTTGCCAAAGTGGCCTATAGAGTCATAAAACCCATATGTTGAACTCTCGAACAAAATGTTGCAATGCAAAGCAAACTGTCACGCACCCGCATGACTAAAGCTCAAATAAAATGGATTTTCTTTACCTTTAAGGCAGACTCAAGTCAGCTTCACATTCTAGAGACATTTTGAAGGTTGTTGGCCTGCTTGTCTCTATTTTATATTTGCTTATTACTTAACCCACCTTGACTTCAATTCAATGTTCAGGTTGGCAGTTAAGATTGAGTTCAATAATTAGATTCAAGGAAGCAGCTGTAATCTAATTATGTACTTCGGATTAATGTCTTCTATTAGTTGGGAAGCTTTAAAACATCACACGAATTTCTAAATACTACATACACACTTGAAAAGCTTTTCTATACTAATTAATCAATAGAAAGACTGCTTCAAGAACTGTAGTTGTGAAATACAATCAACGTACCTATATACCAACTGCCATACACACCACATGTAACCTTGAATTTACACTTAATTAACTTCGAAAGGTCCAAATTCCCCTGTACATAGTATGCTGCAATTTCTACTTATTATTCCAGTTCCGCTATTCTACATATATAAGTAATGAATCAAAATCCAAACATCATAGAGTGCAGATAGAAGGACTTCATATTAAGCTACCTACTGTTACTGTATAATATTTAATTTGTATGTATTCAACCAAACCATGAATTGACTTCAAAAAGTTAAAAATAAAACTTAAAATCAAATAAAACTGGCTAAAAGAATATTGAAACACTTCTTCGTTTAAAAATGTGTTTAAAGCCAAAAACGGAGTGACGGACCATTTGTAGATAACCGACAGAGGGAAGGGATTGAAGTGTCGAGAGAAGCAGTAGGCAGATGTTGGTATTACATAGTACAAACATGTTTTGTAATTTGGAATATCCATCTCCATTTGAGAAGATAGCGTCTCATCTCATGAAATCACAGGGATACTTTATTTAAGTATCTCCACTTTTTGTCTGTCAAATGTACGTTATTTGGGGTTCTTATCTTTCCTCCACCAATACCAACTTGTAGGACGGATATCCCAATCGAAATAAATTGCTAAGGTGAACAGTGCACTTTCTCGTATCTGTATTTTATATAGCCAAAAGGTATAGTAAATTAGATAGGATGATAAAGGTAGAGCTCATAAAACTGCATATTTTGGTATAGTGTAGAGGATAATACAGTGGAAATGAGTAAATGTGTGCTGAAGAAGCGTATTTTGTTAGATTGGTGTATGTGCATGGAAAGAGTTGATGTAAATCTGTAGCCACATTGGATTTCTCGGTTGGCCGTAAGCATCCATTACGGGTAGAAGGGATTTGATTCAAGTAGTGACGTGAGAGAAAGCACTAGACTGCACGCTCTCTACATCTGATGATGTTATCCGACCTAGAACTTAGAGGAGCTTCTCTAAACTAACTAACACTAAGGAGGAGGTGTACCTTTAGAAACACGTAACCAAGAATATTGACGTAGTTTGTAGGTAATGGAACTGTAGGCGGTATTCAGGTACGTAAAGAATGTATACTTTATCTCTGTATCGAGTAAGTACTTGTGTACATAGCTAGAGAAAGTACTCAGACTTGAAACTTGAAATCCTCACTCACCATATCACCGAATTGAGTGAATCCTATTTAGTAAATAGTATCCTATTTGAAATAGAATATCAATTACGGATGCGTGCTTGAGTACAACATATGCACACAATACCGTCAACCTACAAGAACCAACCAACCAGAAAGATTCACACAGTTATGTACTATATACCCGCAGAACAGACAAAAGATTATAGACGAAGCTCAACTGCAAGTGGTTTACTCAGAGCAGCTCTTTACCTAATCACATTGGCATACACTATGTTACAAAAACTAGGATTCATGGGTAAATAGTTTGAAACACTTGAAATGCCATAGGATATGCATGAATACTTGTTACATAAACAAAATTTAATTCGGCTATTGATTCTTGGTACAAAGCAAACACTTCAACTTGAAGCTAGGACATTCTATGCAATCAAATAAAATGCATACTTCCCAGTACAATGCAACCGGAGCTTAATGAAACCACTTATTGCTCAGTTATAAAACTAATCTTCTCTTTATGCAACTTCTGTTCGCAATCATGCACTAGAAAATCAATGACGCTACTTTTACCAGATGAAAGCATAGTGCTACTACATTAATATATAGACATTTATCTTTTCAGAGACCATGCGATCCCCAGTTCTCGGCAAAGACAAACACATTCCCAAAAACAAAATTAACATTTTTATGGGCTGCGGAGATCTGGCTTTGCAAAGATAAAGGATTAGAATACGCTAATTCCTCTTTGCTATTGCAGATAAATCTTCCGAATTTCAATTCTGTGCATCGATAGACAAAAAACATTTGCAAATATTTAACTCGTGTATGTATGTGCTTAAGATGTTTCTAATTTACATTCTGCAATCAAAATGAGGCTTGGAGAAAACGGAGGCTGTTTTCTCGGCAAAGATTTCCTATTGTTGCATGGGGAGTAAGAAGTAAAATGACTGGTTGCTGACAGCATCGAGAAATTCGTTGTAATTTTTTACGAAAGAAATTCTATGAAAAAGTCAGATACAGAGCCAGAACAAAGTTCATCTCCACGCGTCATCAGAAAACAAGGCAAAAAGATTCTACGCAGTTTTGCAGAGTCAGCATTATATAAAAGAGACTTGACTGACAAGATAAAGCAAAATAATATACAGACGTGGGCACAACAAAGACTGAGACATAACAACGTAAAAAATTCAGATACCAAGATGTATCTTCTTTTATACAACCAATATACAATAAAATTGTGTAGCATTTTTAGCACATCTATCCTATTGTTATGGATGGGAAACCTACCACACAAAGTTCAAGAGCGAACATTATTCTGTGTAGAAAGTTTTAGGAGTGAAGTAATCAAAAATGAGTTACGTTTTACATAGGCTGTTTGTGTTCTGCGTTGGAACGAGACTTCAGAATTTACAACAACCACATTGAAATTGCACAGTATTCCTTTTAAAGATGTGGAGAGGGCAAATTACAAGTTTGACTTTGATATATCAACTTTTCCCCGAGTTCGAAACGTGAGTAAAAACAAAGGTGTACCCTAAATATAATATATCTTCCTAGGGTATGCGGTACAAGATAACAAAAGTTTTCTTTCTTAGATAACCATCTACCTGCTCTGAACAAATCCAAAAGAAATTCAACCCAATCCTGCATTCGGTAACTCTATGTGGAGCAACAGTTCAATTTATGTTTTAACTTAAGGAGGTGCGATAATGGGCATTGAGAGCACTCATTCTAATGCATTTGAAATGAATTATCGAATGCTACCACCATAGAAATAAGCTACCACACATTCTGTAATAAAAAATTCGATTTTAGAAGAATATTTTGCAGAATTTTGTAAAAGAAGCCTTTATGGAAGATGCATTTTTAAAACATTAGATTGTAAATATTACAAACATTCTCGCAATGCCCATCATTATAGCTCCTTAGGCACTACAGAATTTTAGTCAGGCTATGTTCACCAATAATAACATGTGATACATTCAAAGGAAAATTTTAGTAAATACAACTATTCATTACATGTTTACATCAGCATTCAAAACTAACACCGACCAAGTCCGTTTTTTGATGTCAGCAATGCAGAAGCTTATTGAAAAATTCCAAACGCTCAATGTAAACGATATTGCATATCGATCGACTAAAATTAACTGAACATGTACATAAATAGTAATATTGTGCATGTATTTTCATTTATTTTTCACAGCAAGGTTAGGAAAACAAAAAAAACTCTAATAATGTCTTCTTTTTTTGGCAATGAAATTTTTTCACCAAAACAAAATAAACTCTTCCTTTGAAGATTTTTACTTCCATCAACTTTAGCCGAATTTTTACATAAAGCAAATTTATTGAAGTAGAAACATCTGAACAATTTTCATTTGAAATTAAAAGTATCATAAGTTAGGAAAGAGAAATTGGCGTGTATACCAGTTTGCTATATTATAGGGAATAATATAAATATAATTGTGCAAAAACTATTTTCACATGAGTACCATATAATATCTAATTCAAGGCAGTAATTCGTAAATAATCTGCAGTAATTCTTTTGTTTAATATTCGAAATAATTGAACAAAAAATTATGTACTTCTTACCTTGTACTATAAATAGTTAATTAGTGGCATATTGATTTTAGGTCCTGAAAATGTCTAAGACAATCTTCAGCAGAGAATTCAGTTAAGAATATGAGCTTCATTCAGAATCAACAGAGTGAAAGCGGTTTTCTCCGTGAGATGAAATGAAAGTAAATTGGGCACTTAGTACCAATAAGAACTAGGACTTGGTCCAACTATATTTCTAGACACAGTTTGCTCTATACATCTTTCTTACAGGCTAGGACCTGCGTATTTAGGCTGTAGTAGGTGTGTACATTATACATTTAGTAGGATTACCTAAGATAATCATTAGCGAAAGCTTAATGACTCTACTACATTTCTAAGGAAAAGCCGTGTAGGGAGGCTTAGTCAGGGCACAATGAAGATTCGGTATAAGTAGACTTATGTTATGTTAGTTAATAAAGGATGAGCTCGTTTACTGCTCCCATTTCCTGCGTTGTCGTCCTGAACCGAATTCGGGCTAAAGAAAATAAAACTGGAAGCCAAATGAGTCCATTGGACAAAATCAAGTCTCTAATAGAATACAAATGCTTTCATCAACATGGCCTTCAACGTTTATTGTAGGACGGATGATATGATAAAGCACAAAGCACATACTAAGCCGAATAGTACATTCCCGCAACGTATTTCTCTCGATTATTGCTCTAAACGAAGCCTTACAAATTGTGGCATCAATTGTGTTCGATAAATGCACTCGATCAGATTTCTAATTAGGATCTATGTGTACGGTTTCCTAGAACATATACTTACAAATATTACTTTACATGGATTTTGGGAACCTACTTACGCAAATCAGAAATCCGTTGAGTTCCTTAACAATGATGAGTAGTACCTAGTACATAGTAATAGTAGTGTAGTAGGTACTAGGTAACAAAATTGTGCTTCTCGAATTTACATTCATTACATAAACCCACAGAAATAGGATGCTTTATTTTTTGTAAGTACTAGTTAGAATATCAAACATAATACAAACTAGGAAAACCG
>JABASH010005643.1:0-11769 GCA_019776445.1 Tomocerus maximus | reverse complement strand
CATTAAAGGCCATTTAAGCCACTGGCCAACAAACATTTTAGCCAGCCACTAGGCCATTTAAACCACTACCATTATAGCCACCAGCCAGTGGCTAGTCAAACACTGAAAGTAAGCATTCAAATGGTTAGCCATAAACATTTGTAAAGGTCCATAAATAATTGCACAGTTCTTTCGAAATCTTCAAATGAACATTCATATCAAACGATATTATTTATTTTCCTGTCCATATATCTCTAAGTATCTATCCACAGTATAAAATTATAAAGGTAAGAGTTATTGGTACTTATCATAAGACTAACTATTACTTAGCAGCCCTGTCTACCACTCTACGTATGGCGGCAAAAGTAGCCACGGTACTTATGTAGATACCAATTTCCACAATTTTATATTGACACTTACTTTCTCCATAAATAATAGTCTAACTATAACCTTTCATGCACGGTCAATATCAAAAACTATGGTGATCGTTCAATCTGAATCTGTAAGGGATATCTGCAGTCCAACTTCCCATTGTCTACAATTTTCCACAAAGATTTACAGTTTGTGGAAAATGCTGACAATAATATCAAAAGTAATCTATTTATTTGATAAACGCATAGAAACCGAACCCATACAGATGGTTCATATCTATAAGGTACAATTTTCAATTTAGTATTTCATAAATAAATATATATCCCATAATTTTCTGGATATTTCCTTTATCGACTCCAAAAAATCTTTATAGCACCAATTTTTAAGGACACTTAAAATACTCTTTAACCATTTTTCTAAATAAATGCACTAAGAGGCTATAGGTACCTACGTAGAGAAAATTTTAGATCGATATAAATATTCTGTCGCAATTATATTACTATTTTGAATGACAATAAAATTGCAGGGAGCAACAAATGCAGATAATAATATATCTGGACTGTATAAAAAACGGAATCCGCGGTTCTCTTTCCCTATATAAGTTCGCGGTATCAATTCTATAAATTAGATTGAAGCAAGTCACCATTACGCGACACAGTAATTTCTGCTCTACATTGTGCTCAATGCGACCATTTTGTCAAAATAAGAGTGCAAAGCTTACCTGGGAAGCAGACAATCCAAAGGACGAGAATAGCTTCTTCCATGACCGATGAAATGTGACGAATAACGCTGCAAGAAATATGAGATAGTCGGGCGAGTAGAGCACCGAGGCACAATTTTCTGCAGTTGACCAATGTAATACTTCAACTTTGGTCAAGAACAACTATGTAACAGAACGAAGAAACTCGGTTTATAAGAGGCAATAAGCCGCCTAAATATCCGCTGTTTTTCTCTATTTATCTAGTAAGGATATTTTGTGCACAGCATTATTTATATGTTCAAAGTTCTGTTCTGTCGACCGTAGTAGAACAAGCTAATGTACGAGAGAGTAGTTCTTTATAATCTCCAATAACAAGAAAAAGTTTTGCTAGACGAATGGGCGTTTCTTTTTACTTGTTTTCAGTAACTACAGACATTTATTCAAGTTAACAACTAACGAGCTACTCTGTACGAGAACAATTTTATATTGTTGTCCACTCTTCGGCCTGGCAGTTGCGTTCACTCCTATTAAGTTATGATCCAAATAAATGGACTCTTCTTCACTTCTTTCTCTTAAATCCCAATTTCGAACCAAATTGAAGTCAACTAGACAATATTATTTGAGAAGTTAGGAACAAAAAGGACGTTTTGATTTTAATTTTCTTAACTTACGTAGCAAAATTTTGAGTCATTTTTATGAGACCTGAATCCCGACGACACATTGCCTGACTATTCCAAATTATATTCAGTGTATACGCCTTTTCTTCCCTTTTGTGCTCATCTCCCAACAAATTGTGAGAAATGGGAGAACTACTAAAAATAAGAGAGCCGCAGGAAACGGGAGAATTGTTAGACGTGGGAGAATTGTTAGAAATGGGAGACACTACCCTTAATTTGAATTTTATTTGTTCAGCATATTGTTTTGACACTCTATACCCTTTTTTTTCAAAATAAAAAAAAATTAAAATTGGCAAAGTAATACAAGTTTTCTATACTTTTTCCGCCTTAAAGTTTTTCTCTTCAAAAGAGTTTCTTGAAACTTTTATAAGTTTCTAATTATTTCAAACTCCCAGAACGTTACTTTGAGAATATTTCATCCATTGTGTCAAATAAAAATATTTTAAGTATAGTGTATGTAGTATAGCTTTACGTTTTCGACTTCAGCATTGCCTGTCGCTGATGTAAGCCGAATGCCGAGCATTTTCCACTCAAAAGTAAGATATGATGTAGCCGACCCATGCATGTCAGTACCGTGCGTCTACAGTATCACATTGACTTTTGTGGGGGAAACGCTCAGTTTTCCGCTGACATCCGTGGCATACCTAGATCAGGCAAATAGGTGTGGCTAAATTATAGCCGCCGTGAGTTATTTGGTATAGGTCTGTAGTTAGCTTTTATTTAATAAACATTTTTCCCATGCAATTTATTTTAATGTTCTGGTCTTTTACCTAAGCTCCTATATGTCCTACCCAATACGAAGATTGTCTATCAAAAACAAACCATATAAAGTGACTCTATAATCTCCGTCTATGTATTGCTTTGGATGTGAATTGAAAAGTTTCGGCATGAACTGTTAGAATTAAAAACAGGCCTCTTGAGTCTCTTCGGGTGCATCGGAATTTGGGATGCTAGAATAGGAATCATGTCACCGAGACCCGAGACAAGCCCTGCGTGAGTTTTGCTTTAGAACAGGAGTCGGAATTTGTGAAATCGGGTGCTATTGAATTGAGCTTTCGGGTAACATTTGTATCCCTGAAAATGTTTGCTAGTTATTTAGAAAATCAAAACGCCATTCTTGCTCCGCACTTCTGATTTATATATGAAACTATTTTCCTTCCAAGGTCTTTCCGAATAGTGTCCATGGTCAACGATGCCGACACTGAAAATGGAATTACTAGAAGACCGCGATTTATTTGCTGTGATGTTGTCTGTTTTTCCTCCACAAGAGCTCAGTAATTTCTAACAAACGATGTTCCCTTTAAGACAATTGTAGTATGACAGCCAAAGCTTGCGTCCCCTGGTACAATCTGTGAATATAAAAATTTCAAAACTTAGTAGTTATTATAGCAGCCATTCTAGCATCGACAAGTACATAGCTAAGATAATTATAAGTATGCTTCAGTAAAGGCCAATCACCTGAATAATGCATAATGTAACCAAGGTATGGTTAGTTACGGCTGTTTCGGTGGGTTGGTCAACATTAATAATTCATTTCATGGTCACAATCCAATTTCGACCATTGAACACATTATTTGATGTACCACAGACCATCGTTTAACAATAATTTGCCAACCTATTTATTTCAGTAACTGCAAAATTTGATCCATTATAAAATATTATAATAAAACATTTTATGAAATAATAATTTTAAATAGTGGCAAGGGTGGTCAAAGGCAAAGCTAAATCTTAAAAATCTTTTGTTATCAAGTAGTACCCTTATGTAATATCAAGAGTGCGTTATACTGACGAAGGGGTATCAAATTGAGGTTACCATACCAAATACGATGTATGAGGTAGTGTTTGAAATCCTAAGTGTAGTACTCTTTTTTCCCAATACTTCAGTAAGAACTTAATATGTACTAACAAATTACTCATAAAGGTTGAGTCCCAATTATCAATATTGCTGCTAAATAAAAATCGCTTGCCAAGTTGCTAAATGTTACTTAAATTGCAAACTACAATAAATGATATATTGATCTGATGACGTTAGCAGTCCATCACTCCAAATATTTACTTCACAATGGTATTGCATGTCTACTGTACCTACTAAAATCATCACTTAGCACTGGTTTGGTTGGACGAAATAAATCTATGGAAAGTAAATATGGCGTACACAAACGATGCTGATGAACGCTCCGTATATTTATTGTAACGGTACCTCTGTTTTAGGCGTCCGTGCCTAACGCCAATTTCATTTATATTTACCATTATTCACTATAGACATAGCATAATTGCTATGTGTTATGTTACCGTACCATAATGTGTAATGGAGGAACCACCTCTGCTTCTTCTGCACTGTCAGGATAATTGTTCACATTTTTTATTTAATTCACAATGTAGGATAAATATCCATCGTCTGCAATTAATCGTAACAACGCACGTAGCGTTGCTAAGTGTGTGGCTAAACTTGGATATTTCATGTCCTTGGCTGACTTTCTGGCTTACATCAAACACATACACACATTTTTCAACAGTAGGTAGGTACCCACCTACCTCTAGAGAAAATTAATTCGCAGCTGTACACAAACATTATTAATTTTTGCACAGGACTGGCAGAACACTTTGTGTTACAATTTTACAACCAGTCTATGCAAACTCACACAAAGTGCGGCAGAGAAAGCTTTTATTCACGTCGCGTGCTTTATTAAAGTAATTTGTCTTGCAAAGGTG
Source organism: Tomocerus maximus (assembly GCA_019776445.1). NCBI lineage: Eukaryota > Metazoa > Arthropoda > Collembola > Entomobryomorpha > Tomoceridae > Tomocerus > Tomocerus maximus. The sequence continues at coordinate 7,329 of JABASH010005643.1, read as the reverse complement.
TGACTGGCCATTATTTTCATTAATTATATCCCATTGTGTGTAATTTATTCAGTTTCTAATTAAACACCGATTATAAACCATTCGGTTGTGTCCGAACTTTATTTCACCCAATTTTATTAAATCGGGAGGTCGGGTGAATATTAGTAGGCCTACCTACTTAAATGACAGAATCATTTTGTCAAATTTTGTCTCACTAGAGTTAGAGTAGCATAGTTTCCTATGATGGCTATTTAAGAGATTGTTTTTAAGCCTAAATTCATTAACTTACTTCTCAATCTTTCTCTATTTACTCACTAACATTATTATAAAAAGTAAACTCTGGTATTTTATTCTACTAATTGTCACTCCGCAGAATTTAACTTTATAGAAATACTATTTCATTGCTTTAGTACATTTATCATAAAAACACTGCAAAGGGGAACTAAGTCAAAAGTATCTTCCTGTAGTTCCAGACGGATATCATCAGTAAATTACTAGTATTTCATAATTATAGTAGATACGTTTAGGGTTTTAAAACCACTGTTTTCGAAAGTTTAAAGGCTGAAATCATTCAAAACTTCTAGAGTTTTTTTGTTTTTGCCGATAGCATAAACTAGTTAAGCTATTTGTATTACTAATCCATTCTTCAGTCGACTTCATAAATTATAAGCCAGTGCAGGACTGGCCGTAAAAGATAAATTGCCCTACAAAATAACAGCTAAATTTTATCTCTATCTGTAAAAGCAAATAAACATAGGGTATACATGCAGTCATTACAGAATAATACTCAATGCTATCTATAGAAGTGGGTGCACAGGTCTGTCTTGTAAAAGCCTGATAGTCAAACCGATTGTGGGAGTTTCTATATAGTATTACACGTATAGCAGTAGACTAATCTGAGCAAAATATCAGTTTTATATGACTTGGGGTCACTTCCATCAACATTTTATAGTATGTCAGGTAAATGGTTTAAAAAATATGACATGGCTTTGAAAATCTGTAGATTATTCCCTGCAAAACCACTAGAAAAAATAGATACATAGTCGAAACTAATAAAATGTCACAGCCTTCATAACATAACTAAAAGTATTATCCCAAAAAATGAACAATGAATAATTAAAATAATGGCAATTTTTATGAAACTATTTGTATAGACATCAGCCTAACGTTTACAAACGACTTTTCGCTTATTAAATTTGCTTGTAGGCAAATGTTAGGAGTTTATATGGGCAGTTAGTGTTTTATTTTAACCAGCTTTTTACATTTTAACCTGGCGGTAGGCAATTTTAGTCGGCTAAAATTCCTAGTAACTAAAGTGTCCTTTATTCAAACTTAGCCTGGTTTTTTGGGCACTGGTTAAAAATGATTTTAGCCAATAAAACCGGCCACTGCCATTTTAGCCACTAGCCAGTGGCTTGTGGTATCTTGGTACATTTGCACAATACCTTTCCCGAGAACCATGAAGTTGTAAATAAATTATTGTTTGCAGCAAAATTATAGTTTATTTATCTGGTCATTAGAATCTGCCCTTCTAGGTATTATTTAAAATGGAGTTGTAGTAACAATAACAAACATGATTGGTAATTTCCGAGAATTGCAGTTGACAGGTTTGAGCTTAAATTAATTCCTATGGAACCTTAAGCTACCCAGCAAGATGAAAAAAATCCCATCGTTTTGACTATTTTCCATGGGAAGGTTATTATTACGGGATTTTGAAATCGTAGATACATTTTGATTATTAATTGATAAACATTAATTTTAATCTGATAAAATTAGCTATTAAAATTGTGAATGCTTGAATACTATCGTAATTTTCGCGGATGTGACCGACTTACCAAAGTATATTATTGTATAATTTATTTTGTGGTGAGCTAATGCTATTCTCAAGTTTATATATTTATATGAGCTATTTAAGTTTATATATTATGGCAGTTGCATCACTCGATATGTGCGGAATGGAAGGGTTGAATAGGGAGAATCGGTGACTCCGTGGAGAGAAGGATCGAGCAGAATGACAGGGAAATATATTTGTACGAGAAAATCTAATTACAGTGTTGACAACAAGTCGACAAATTCACTCAAGTGATTATTAACTTTGAGGGTATTTGACAATTTGATCTTGTTGTGACCTTTTCATTAGTCTACAGTTAACAGCACAAGGAGAGGATTTCCGTCTGATCGAGTGAGTGCATGGCTTGAGTCACTACCTAAATATCTTGGTCTGGCTGTCGGTTTCCTTCTGCTTTGATTTTATATTGGCTCAAACAGCCAAACTAATTCACACAAATTTCATTCGTTTTACAATCAGCTCAGTGCTCTGGATTTCTTCCCTTCAATACCAACACCAAATGCCTCAGCGACCTAAAAAATCTATAAATTGGTATACATTCATCTACCGAGTCAATACGAAGTGATGTATCTGCTGCTTTATAATTTTATGCTGACCGTCTATCTGTCTGCCAATCTATGTCTCATCTATTTATATCTCCTTATGTAATTTGTTTGCGGAATAACTTTTGACAAGAGTGACATCTAAGAATTGTGTCTTCGAATTATGAAACAATAAATGTCATAAGCTGGTCGACGATAAGTAGATTGTGTGTCAAAAATTTCGCCTATTTATTTCCGTGAAATATTTCAAGTATGTATGACGGTAGGCCTCACACATTTTACTTGCATTAATTTTACTGAATAAGTAACGAATGTACTAAGAATGTATAAATAATATTTAGTTGGCATGAAAATTGCTGTCCTAAGCGCCTTAGTCATTCTGCAGCAATTATTCATTTCAATGATGAATTGGAAATGGAAGTGAAACAATGAGGGTTTATACAATAGACCATAGTAAATAGGTAGTATAACTTGTAGTCACTAATCACCAGGACCCGGTTATTTATTTAAAATGCCAAAATATTTGCATATATGATATGTTCATACGTGCGTCAGGCTTAAATACATTGGCGGAAATACTCGCTAACCCGACTGTATGCTTTTAAATATATTAGATATAAATATCTTCTAAAAGCCGTGAAATATTTACTTAAATTTTTTTGGTATCTAATATCACACGAAACGTCTATATACGAAGTCTTAGATTAACCATTAGAAAATATTTTGTAACATAAATATCCGTACCCTGCTAATCACCCACTAACTACAGCAAAATAGCCATAAGTCCATAGTTTGCCTACTTATTTATCATTTCCTTTCCCTACTAAACACTCCTCAGGAATAAGTATTAAGCATAACTGTCGTAGATTGGGCAGTCAGCAATTAGCCACATAGGGAAATCCACTTTATCTATTGATACTCTGTTTACAATACTTTGTTGTGCCAAAAATATCCTTATGGTAAATGTAAATGGCATCCAAACGGTAGATGTGACGGTTTTCGTGCAATTAATCGCCTCTGTAAGTGACGTTTCTGTCAATAAAATTTCATTTATGTATTATTTAGAGACGAATTTAAGTACTACAGGAGTTCAACTCGCGAATAAATAGTACCTATATTTCGGTGATTATAATCGAACCTGATTGTAATCGAATTAACTTTGAATACTTTCGTAATAAAGAATATACGTCGTACGCCAATCACTACCTATAATGGACAAATAATATCAGTTAGTCTAGGATGAATACCAATTGATGTTTACCTAAGCTGGCCTAACTATTCTAACATTCAGGCACATCGTCAATCTTGCTTAATGAAGTTTGATGTATTTGGTTTTGGTACAGAAAATCAAGTAGCTTTTTTAGTTCCAAAAGTAGATGTCACACTTACAAAATTTTATTTATATACTACTATAAGCCATTGTTATTATGCACAATGTGAATTCAAATGAATTTTAAATGCTAATTTAGATATGACAAAACTTTTCGGCTAGGATATCGTAACTCTTGTGCATAAACACTGAAAACCACAAAAAATTGATTTTAACTTATTAAATAAAAAAGCATCTTTGTCCATGAACAAAATGCTGAAAATTGCAAAAGATTATTTCGGTTAATGCGATTAATGGATTAAAAAATCGAAATGCGGCTAGCAATATTCAAGATACCTTTCCCAGATATCAAAGGGAGCAACGAAAATGTATCATTGACGAATGGGGTTTTCAAGAATTCAATTTTATAAGGCCGGATTGGTTTTTCGTAGATTTCGGTGCTTGTATACTACCTACAGTTGTGATTTCGACAGATCGTCTTCGTCATGTTTGAAATGAAGGCGCATACTTTATTCTAAAACCGATCATTTTAAGTGTATCTGCTACTTTATGGCTTTTCACAGCATTGCCTGATTGTGATTTTAGAATTTTACAAGAAATTAACTTCTTACAGAATGTGGCATCTTGATTAATTTTTTGTTCGACCCCGTTTCACTTACAAATCTCACAATGACAATTTCCAACATGGCATTTCTCTAGTAAAGTAGATTCCACTTCAATGTATCAATAGTGAAGTTAATTCACTTAGTTATCATGTAAACGTGCATAATAGCTACACTTAACTTACAGCCGAGTATATCATGGTTTCTTGCGGGCACCTATTCGATTGTTTTGAGCGAGAAGAATCCATCGCTATTACCATCACGTTACGAATTTTGCCGATTACAGTTGCTTTACATTAGTCTTTGGAGTAAAAACGGAAAAGCGGAGGGAAATGAAAAGAGAATGATTGTACATCTGCATTAGCCTAGTAGCTGCTGGGCTGAGTGATTGTGAGACGGAAGATCCCCATTCGGCTCACTGCAGGAGCCAAATACCATGTTTAACATCCAAAAGAATTCCCGAAATTTATTTATTAAATTCATTTAATCTCCTTAATTTTTATTTCAGTGAGCGAGCGACTGAGGACTTTCCTATTACTTAAGCAAAGTAGGTTTAAATTCTAAAAGTGCGTCTAGCTCACATAATGCTTACATTAGAAGCAATTCTTGTGTTCACTGATATAATAATATAAGTAGCAAGACGATAAAGTAAGTAGTCGCGCTTATTTTGTAATGTGGGCTTGTGAATATGCATATAGCGAGCCACTATTTTTCTTGAGAGCACTTCAACTGCAATGCACAGAAAGATGTAGGAATGTATGTAAATGTATGAGTGTTCTTTCTCCGTACTACCCGGGTAGAACGCATAGGAAAGACAATGCCGAGTTTAAAGCACGTTTTGGCTACACACATTCTATTCTGAAACTAATCGTGTCGTGAGTGAACTCGAGGAAAGACTACAAAAACTTTTATTTCACTCGTAGTCCTAATTAAAGGCAATGGTTTAGAAACGGCATTGATGTATGTGCAACGGAAAATTACCTCTGAGCAGCTTTTACCTAATTCTTGAGGCTTTCTCAACTACGACTGACATAGGTACCTAAGTAAAAATACTCCAGCTCGCAATTTAGACTTGCGAATTCTCCACCTATCTCTTCTTTGTACAATCTTAACTCGCAACTCCTAAGCCCCTACACTCTTCGCTAACCATACATACATTTCCACATTGGGATACTTCCACTGAATTCCCTAAATTAATTGTGTCAAACAAATTTTACTCATCAAATTGAAGCAAATTCAACTTTCCCTTCCAAAAGGCGCTCCTAATAAAACTGTTTTTGTGCAAAACTCAGTCTCGACCGCGCATAGCTACCGGATTACTTTATAGTCCTCAATATTTGACTTACAATTAGTAAGCCAAGTGGCCTTTATTATTCTGTCAGTCAAACATTTCCTATTCTTAGATATCTAATATCAAAGTTGAGTTTAATATACACCAAAAGTGAAAGTGTTTCAAAAGAGCCTGATAAATTTTGTATACTCGCCATGGATCGTTTTAAACGTAAATAATGCAGTAAAAGTGCCAGAGGTAAAAAGTGAGCAACATTTCTAAACTTGCTTTGTCTGAGGTATAAGCAGGAGCTTAGCAAACGCTTTGTAAAGCCAAGATAAGGGTATAGGTTGCATGCGATCCGAGCACAATGGGCGTCAATAACGTAATATAATATGCGCTGTATAGACCATTAGGTATAATTGAAATTCTAAAGGATATGAAAGCTGATTCCTTTCGTCTTTGTTGAAATAGAATAATGCCAATGTCTACTTCAATGTGTCAGCATCTATATCATTTGTCTGTTGGTACTTTATTTGATTCAATCAGAATTGTAACACATAATTTATCACAGATAGTATATTAATGACCCAAATTCCCTCCTAACCTTTTGCATTTCTATTCGAAAGAGATGCCGTTCTTCTTCTGCAAGTTCTTACACCAAACCAATTCACAATTCTACTCCATTCCAATTATTTACTTCGACTGTTTCTCTTCTCAAGTTCTCCCATCATCTACCCGTCAAATTAAACTAATTGTCCTATTGCCTGCTTACGTACTTAAGGATCCTAACGTTAGATGCTCCATATATGCAAGCCTAAGGCATTGAAACATACCCTTATACCATTTATCCTAGACATTTTCATACTATCTCCTCTATTACAGAATAGTGTCATTATTGCTACCTACATAGAAATGTGGTGTGGAGGTTAAGATTATTTAGGCATTAGCCACCTTTATAAGAATGTTCTGTGAATGTTTGGCCTCCATTTATCTGGGCAATCTATCTCATTCTTGCGTTTAAAATGCATTTATAAATTTATTTTTGTAACCCACATGTAATGGATGGTATTTAAATACTGATGTTTTGGAATTTTCCGCTTTAGATTTTCTATTGAGAGGATTGTCTCCAGAAAAGGTGATAATGGCCAACCGTAGGACGGGAAATATTTATTTTTGTCATTTCAGCTACTCAGGGTCAAAAAACCTTAAGAACCCACGTCAAAGCTACATTTAAAAGTGGCCTTGTTTGTGTACAGGAAAGTCCCTAATGCAATGCCAGCAAATATTTAGTACATAAAACAAAAAGTTTGCAAAAGCTTTTTAATTTTTGCAAACTATTGAACAAAGTAACTTCAAATAGAAAGCTGGATGAAGTAGGATAGATTCATTACTAATTCATTAAATCTAACAGTTCTAACGATTAACACGTTTACAATATCTACAATTTTATATTCCCAAAATTTTTTGCAAACAAGTTAGTATATCTGTGTATGGGAAATTCGGACAATGAGATAGGTACTAAGTATTTAGTACTCGTTCATTTTTTGTTTCATTAGTCACATTCTGACATTACCCTCTGTTAAGGATGTGTGGGGACTTTAGTTGCCAATGCAAACGATGGGAATTAGCATAATAAATGCACACCACTGCCTTCTATCCCAGCCAAGCTGGTCTGGTGGAGTGCACGGCCGTTTGGCTTATCAATGTGCACTTCCGCTGCCAGTACGAATCCTGGCTGGGTTAAATGGCCGATG
>JABASH010005642.1:0-11770 GCA_019776445.1 Tomocerus maximus | reverse complement strand
GTATCCACACTTCCACATATAGTCATATGTTGTCTGTGCAGAAGATACTACCATATAGTCAACACACTTTTCTGGACATTCTGAGTAAATGCATACAGTGCATTTCCATTTCTGCCTGTTATTCTATCTCTTTCCAAGAGTAATGTAATTGATTCAAGTGATACGAGTAGCCAAATGATTTGTCGATATGAGAAAAATCACACAAATTGGCAAAAGCACTTTCTCATTCGATTCGGATAGCAAACAAATGGGTGAAAACTTTTTCATGCAGAAGACTCCCGGACGGAACTCTTCTAGGACGTCAATACTATCAGTCTGCCCATTTTGTTGACTCATCATCAGAAGTGCTATCATAGACCTTACTGCCGAGTCACATGTGCTTAAGGACATGAATGCAAAATATAGTAATATATAAAAAGTATTCGATTTGAAGAAAATTGGGGTCTGCGAATGTTTTCTTTAGGAGTGTAATATCAGAAAATCATTTTGATTTCAAGTGTACATATAACCATGTTATTATAGTAGCGATTATATCTACATTACGAAACCAATCGTGAAAGTATCAGATCAGCTCACAATTCTTCAAGACCCCAATTTAAGAAATAATAGCAGGGAAGAACACACTTGTCATGAAAGCACAAAAGAAAATTCTTACATTTACACAGAATCGATTCCGCAGAGAAGTTCCAAAATAAATATCAACGTATGCTGTACTAAAAGGTAGGTTGATATGTTACGGTGTACCCTCTTGGATTTCTACCCGTTTTGCGTGGGATAAAATGACATACTTTAATTTTCTATACAATGCTTATAATGCTATAAAGTTCAATTAATTTCTGCGGAAAGTCCATGGACGATTTGACATTTTATTTTTACTGTCCGTCAAAGAAAATATCTGTCAAGTGTGTCTGCAGAATTGGATGGGAAAAGAGTAGGAAATAAAAGTAATGGAGGAGTTGACTCACCTCGTTGCACAAAGGAAGATCATCATCAATATTGAGCCGAGTAAATATGGCAATGGGGAGAGCAGTGAGTATAGCGACCACCCACACAATGACGATGACAATGATAGCTTGTGATCTTCTTAGCCTTGGTTTCAAAGGGTAAAGGATGGCCACATAGCGATCCCCAGCCAGGGCGACTAGAGTGTATGCTGTAGAAAATTAAATGGGACATTTTTTGATTAAAAATATTTTCTAAGTTTTTCTAAATCTAAATCTTTCATTTTTTGATCATAAAAAATCTATTATTTTTAAATCTTCGTGATTAGTATAGAAGATTACATTCTCACCCGAAACGAAGACGCAAATGGCCTGTGCAGGGCTGACCACGTGACAAAGAAACTGACCAAAGGGCCAGTACTGAAGTAAAACGGAAATGTAGGAGAAAGGGACACATAATACTGCCATGAGCAAGTCCCCGATAGCCAGGTTGGCGATTAGATAATTTGTGACAGTCCTCATGCGAGGAGAAGAGAAAACAACATAACAAACTAAAATATTACCTAGGACTGCTGCAATAAATACGGAATTGTACATAATATAAATTACGACTTGAAATATCGTTGAGAATTCAATTCTTTCTTCGAGAAAAGTGTTGTTTGCTGGAGGATCTGTACAGTTGACAGCTAGAGAATCCGAGTAATTGAAGAAACAGGGCTCTTCTGTTGAGGAGAAAAGAGATAATGTGGTTGGCTCTTCTGAGGGATAGAGTAATGCTTTAGAATAATGAGAATCATTGTTTGTCGAGTGTAGACTCTGTGTCTTGACATGATTGTCAGATCCGGATGAGAAACTAGACGTATCTTCATCTGATAAATAGTAATCTTGCGTTTCTGAACTAGAAGAATATTTGCCCGGCGCCCGAACACTTCTTAGCAGTGGATCCATAATCATTATTTCTTCTTGTAGGTAATCTCTCCTAAGAGAAAACTTCTTTTCCTTGACAATTCCCAGTTCAACGTTCTATTTTTATACACTGCAAAAATAAAACATTTACACCCTTAACACAAAGGCTAAGTCATTTTTGATAGAATGCACTTGACAAAATTGCCAAAACTCATAACTTGTATAGGTCACGGTCAGGCAGAATGCTTTTTACGCTTTATGATTTCCTCCTACACAAAGATTTTTCCTAGTACCGGTTTTTCCTTCTGTACCTTAACACATTTTTTATCATCCATTTGGTATATTATAGTAACAATTCATTTCTACTTATAACGAACTATTTGTCATGAAAGTATAATGCTACCAGCATGTGAAAATGCTAATTTGATTCCTGAACTGACTGCGATACGCAATTCAAACCCTTACATCATGCATCATGAATTATTCCGTGGTGGAACTACAAATAAGTAGAGTCGCCAGTCAAGTATGTCCACAATTCAGACGACAGCGAGGAATTCAGAAAACATTGCTTTCCACTTTCGTGTGACTACCAACTAGATGTTGTTGTTTGGAAAGAGAATATAGATGCCTAATTATTTATGTAAGAGGTATGCGGAAACTTCACTCCCAGAATGATTACAAAATTACAATGGATAATGAATTACAAGTTAATTAAATGGACAAGGCATGAATGGATTCTGACTGAATAGTGAAAGTATTAAACATGAATGTATCTCTGTCCTTGAATATTCTGCAAAATAATTCTGGAGGCAAGGCAAGCAGTAAGATAAATATTTGTCACTTTCTGTTCTCAGTATGCTTCAGAGAAACGGTCAATAGAATGAAATTACGAAACTGGAAATAAAACCACGGAGAGAAGCAATACAATCTTCGACACAATTGAGTTGAATGGGGGAACTGACTAGGGAATGAAAAGCAGAAAGTAATTCTTTCACAAACGCAAAGAACTTGGCAGAAAGGCTCCGCACCGAAGAAAAGTAACTTTGACTTTTGACCACAGGGACCGTGAGAAATGTCCACCAACTACCCTGAACATGACTAGACCGAAAGCATTTGCTCTTATTACTCGATTTCCCTTCTATGGATCAGTTTACTTCACTTTCGTATCAAACGAAAACAAAGACATATATATTTATGTTTAATCCAAAGTGTGAGGAAAACGTTTCCCCAGCCCTACGTATAGAAATAAACATTTTCTCAGGCTCTATACAACTAAATTTTCAACTGTCTTTCATTTTGGTGAAAGTTGAACTCGAGTGAAAGTAAAATGAAAAATGACAAAAAATTTTCAAAAAAGTGCATGAAAGGTTTACATGGGAAACTGGTGTCTTCCAGAGAAAATATCTAACTGCACACATTCCACATATAAACTGTTCTGACATTGAGATACCTAAGCCGTTTAGACTTCTAAGTTCTCCACTCGCATATTTATTAAGAATTATTCGCTGAATTCCACTTTACCCCAAGTAATCTGCTCGACCAATGATTCTATTCAATCTCTTGGGAATTGGAATTGTTCCTTTAATGTGATGCGAACTCCATAATTTAAGAAGACTTTGTCGATAAACGAACATGACTTTTGACGCTTATGTGAGCTGCTCTAAGTATGCGTATAAATTCTATAGAAATTCCACACATGTGTATGGAAAAAGTTTCATCTCCAGCATTTGTATTTCACGACGTACCTACGGCCACTAGAATATATAATCCCGTACTATTTGGTTCATGGAATAAATTTTTAAAATTCTACGAACTACACAATATTGATGTATAGGCATCATTAAATATTAAAGTGCATTAAGACTCCTTGCATTAAGATGTATTTTACATGACTTTCTCCTATACCTCGTCATAAATCATGAAAATCATGAATCAAGATCACTGAATTGACAATGACAATGATGTCAACTGTATATTGTGCATGAATATGATAAAAATGTATTTAACCGAGGTTGAAAAGCGTAGAGTGTACGTAAGTGACATGACAGCCGATGTTATCAAGTGATTGACACATCACTTTTTAACTTGTGTAAATATAATGATGATATTATAGCAGTTGCCTACAGGGTTTTCTAATGTTTAAGAATTCTGAATGTCTATTGAGCGGTATGTCAAGCTACTGATAGGGCTTCTACCCTCTCTCTCTTGTGTACCGAACAGGTAGAATGCTATTGTGTCGCTTATAGTGCTAAGCAAACAATGTATCTCTCAAAGTCAGGAGCTTTCACTCCACTTTCCTAATGCATTCCACTTTCTCCATTTTTCTCTAGTGCCCATGTCAGACACATTTAAGCACCTTTATGCAAAATCTTTTCTGCTACTCAAATGTACGTCCATATCTAACTTGAATATTACATATTCTGACATATTATATAGGATTTGTGAATTTGCCATTTATTTTCCGCTGACAACGTGACAAATCATGAATAAAGAAAAGCGAAGACTACAGTAGATTTCATGTCTGTAGCACCAGTACTTGTGCTTTAAGTGCAGGGTAAGTACTCACTTTACAAAAAAGAATACACAACATTATGTAAAATCTTGTCACAATGACTTATAGGTAACTCTTTTGTGCTAGCCAATCATTGTTCAGTGATCCTTAACATTTACATCAAAGAAATAATGAAGGAAATTTTGTAGCTTGTGCAATCAAATTGTCCGCTAATGATACAGTTGTTACGTGTCTTGTATGACTGCTTCCAATTGTACAAATTGATCTCTGTAACTTTGACATTTCAATAATTAATAGAAGTTATCCATATTTTAGTTGCTTAAAACTATAGCTTAATAAACTGTAAATACAGACGCAACTGCCAGTTCTAAGAATTGAAAAATAGAAATTCCAGGAATTTGTCATTGAAATGAACTGTCCTTCACTTACTCATTATAACATAAAGTATTAATTCATCTCCTATCTCCTTCCTAACTACTAACTACTGAACTGGGTCGTATCATTGTGCAAATTGGTATAAAGTCATCAAAGTCACGAGCAAGTATTTGTCATCACACGAGTTCTACCTAAAATCTATCGGCTCAGCTCCAAGCACTGTACTCAAAGCTCATTTTAGCAAAAAATTGATATATATTACTAGACTTTATTAGGTATATATACAGGGGCAAATTTATTAGACGATAGTTTATTAGTTGGATTCATTGCTAGAATTGTTATGTGCACAATTATAAGGAAATCTGCTAGTGATATTTGTGTACCTGTAGCCGATCATGGTTGTAGTGTCGAATAAATTGGCAGACTATAAGTACGACCTTCGTATATACAAAACTGGAGGTTGAGAAAATTTCCAAGAAGTAATAATAACAATGAGCCAAAGTTTAGTTACAATATTACTTGGACAATAAGAGAAAGTTTCCCAAAAGAGAAATATCTTGATCTTGTCCCATTTTAGTCCTATAGATTATAAAAGTGTCCTTCACTTTGAAAGTTGAGGTAATTAATTTGGATCAAGTTATCACTGTAACTTATTATACTTATTAGCATATATCACAATGGTATGAGAATACTGCTGTCAAAGAACAATATAGAAATGAATAACAAGTCTACATTGTAATACCTACCTATTTACTTCTATCTAGGATAAGTACCTATTTACCGAATTTACTAAGTACTATTTCTCTGATCCCTATTTGAAGTTTTTCCTGCTCTAGGTTGTTGGATGTTTCTTTTTCATAGGAACTTTGATGTGTACATCGCTACTTCTTAAAGCGCAACAGATTTTGTGTCTCGTTTTGTGCTTTGCACTTTTCCAGAAGCTTGCATTTACTTTCTATTTTGATCAATAAGAATAACATAGAAGTCAATTTTAGACGGGTTTTATCCAATAGTTTGAAACTTCAACAGAAGTTTTTTGTTTTGTCTTGATCCCAGTAAAGTAAGTAACTGTAGACACGATCATGACATAGACGGATCATCCTTGTGCCTTGCACTTAATCGCTAAAGAGAATATAGCGACATCAAAACAACGAAAGTAATTCAATACAATACAATATGTCTGTTTGACGAAGATTCCTTTATTGCTATACGTACTACATAAGGCTTTTTTTGTTTTGTTTCTGATCTTTTAATCTCTTCTGCTCTAAGTTTGTAATCACAATAAAAATTGATAACTCTGCTCACGTCCTCCACTTTCTTCTGCCTTCATCAAAATCCTTTAATTCACTAGAAATCAGTTTATTGTCAGCAGAAAAGAACAATATTATGATCAGAAAAAAAGACGAGTAAGTTCTTCCTCCTCTTTGCCATCAAACATAGACGTACACTGTACGTACAGTGTACTATAGAGTGTACAGTGTACCTACAGGATATTATCAATATTTTTGACATAAATTTTTTACGACACAATTTTCACTCGGTCAAGGAGCATGACGTAAGCTAGTGCAAAGTTCAACTGCAACCTTTGTTTTGTTATAATTGTATTATTTTTCCATTACAAGCAATTTTCCCAAAAGTTTAGTTTCTGTCAAGCACCTACCTACATAAACTACTGATACTGATCATAAATAGAGAAAACTGGCCGAGAAATAACGCGATTCATTCCACTCAGGCCATACAGAGAAATAGGAATGACAGTAGATTAATTTTATCTTAATGCACTTACTTATGCTCATCTAATTAACTTTGCAGAGAATGACGCAAAGTTGTAAAATGTCACTATGTCACTAGCAAAGTCTAAATCTCACTTTCCCCAATTTTCAGATCACTTGGTGTTGGATCACGTACAAACAGAAAATGAAGTCAGTCTTGTAATTTGCAATGAATAATCAGCAGTTTGGTATAAATAGTACAAGAGTTTCGTGGAGTATTCTATCAGGATTAGATTGGTGTATGATTTTTTAAAGGAAAATCTTGCTCCTACGTCTTAGGAACATGCTGATTGCAAAATAAATAAAAGAATCATTCCATCTTGTTGATAATAGCTTCTTTTTCGTTAGTGCTATTTGGGCATTGAATGCAATTTATTATGCATATAGTATAGGTACTTGTTTTCTTGGCGAGAGATTTGCCACCTTCATTCATCATCTCTCTCACTCAACGAGTTTTATTTTTACACTTCCCCAGCGACAACAAATGAAGTTCTACAGATGAAAACTTTCTCTAGGACCTACAGTAATTAAATACCTACTCACTGCATCGAATTGGGTCTCGTCAGATCACCAAAGACCAAACTTTTCTTCTCATGCACAACTCATGACAATGATAAAAAAACTCTCTGACGTTCTATGAAAAGTTGGCAGAGATTATTTAGTAATCCAGTCGTTTGACTGCAAATATATAAAGCCTATGCTGAGAAATCGAGAGCTAGGAGGCTCCTCTCTCAAATTCTCATCTCTATAGTTAGCATTAGCAACTGTTCCCCCATTTCGTCCCGATGGCATAAAACACATTTATTATGTTTCGTCTGCTTTCGATTCATGCAAAACTCTTTTAAATGATGATTGCAGAGTTGTACAATAACTCTTTGAGTTCCGACACTAGTAAACTTGGCTTCTATTGGTTTGGCCTTCATTTCACTCACCACCACCACGGAGAGTGAATCTAACAATAGGAATCATACGATTTCCTCGCTCTGTCATTTCTTGGCATGGCCTACGAAATCAGCTACTGATGCAAATTACATTTGCATGAACTCTTTGATACAGAAGTAAGTGGCTAAGTTGTAAAAGTTAAATTACCAAGTTAAATCTTTTCTCTCAACAAGAGTTACATTTGCAAAAACCATAAACTCTTTTTGTGCAATAGTCCGTAGCTTACTTAATAGGCTATAGGCTATTTAATTTCTCCAACTTTGCTCATTCTTCGCAATGCAACTCTACGCTGAATACCTGCATGTACAAAATTACACTACGTGTCTAACCGGAATTTTCTCTAGCTGCAATTCCTGTTCATCCTTCCACACTATCATAACATCCTCTGAAATTATTCCTTCTGCACCCAACTATCATGACACAATTACTTTGACTCTCCTGTAATACATTCTATGCGCTGTACCAAACAAACTTTAATTTATTGCTCCGCAGACAACTTTTACCCCCTGACCACATAAGTACCAAACTACAGATGCACAATTTTGCGACTGCAAATTTTCACTAGGTATACCATGATTTATTTTTCTATTTGATAAGTATGCTAGAGATATGTAGGCGTTCGTAGGTACCGCAGATTACTAGCCCTTAGATATTTACTTCCTAAACATTATTTCTAATATTTTCTTAATATTATATTTCAAATCACATAAAGTCAGCAAACAATTTTCTCTCAAAAATTCAAGATGATTGAGAAAATACAAACACATCCTAAAGCTAATATCCTGTATACATTCCATTGTACAGAAACCAATTCCCATCAGTATTGAAAATGAGATTTCCCGGAAAAAATAAAGACCCAGGAGTAAATAATGCAAAAAGGGTAATACGGTAATAGCAACTTTTGTCTAGCTAAGAATAATGATACATCTTTTGGTAGTGCTTAAAAATGGAATTGCCTGAGATGAATTGGGCTAAGTACAGCTACTGATTGCATTGCTGTAATAGTAACACTTGCTTCCTTCGACCTAATTCTAACAAAAGCAAGGAGATTCCCAGGCTGTCAAAACTGTATAAATTACCCAGGTTAGATAAGACAATTGAAATAAAGCAGCAATATTAATGAGTGTGCACTTTACGTAATGAAATGTGCTAAGAAGACTTTTCATCTTTGATCAACAAAGACAATCTAATGAAATTTCACTAAGAGAATATTATATGGTCTATAAAAGGACACGGGACGAGGGGCGGGAGTGAAAACGACCTATCTAAGTGACTATAATAGTAAAGAATTCACATAAAACTCACCGAAACAATAAATCGGAATTGTGTATAACCAGCAGATTTGTGCAAGAAATCAGTCGAAGCGAAAAAATGCCGATCGTGTAGCTTTTTGCTGTCAACTTCAGATTGTGAAGCAAGAATGTCTCTTCTGGAAAGAATGTTTTCAATTTAGAAAAATGATATTCCGACCCCGAACACAATAGGTACACAATGAAATCACGTCTGTTTAGTCTGTGGACAACGGTACAATATAAACAGAGTAGTTCTCAGTTTTCCCAAGCAGAATCACATTTGTTGACTGAAATAACAAAACTTGACGTGGATGTGTGGGATATTCCGATAGAGAAAAGATGTTTGATTCAAGAAAAGAATTGGGTATTCATAAAGACGAGAAAATTCGAAAGCACAATAGCGTGAAATTTCGCTATCTACTAATACACTTCTGTATTACGTTTATAGTTTTCAATCTAGTGACCAAGTAGCAGTCAGTCAGACAGCCACCGTTTCCAAACAGCAACTGAGAAATGCGTTTCTTGCTCCGACTGTCTTTAGTCTATTTGAGACGGTTCTCTCTCCAAGCAAACAGTTCCCAAGAACACAGTCGAACCATCGAGCTCTCGTTTCCTTTTCCCATGTTCGTCCCTAGGAAAAGCAAAATTTTCCTTCTAAACGATTCCATGCTCTAGGCTTATAGGAAGTAGTTGCGCTACCGACACTTTTAGACACACAACACACACACACCGAAAATCGGAGTTATATATTCCTTACCACAGTCTGTGCTGAGACAGTTCAATGTTACAGTCCTTTCTACATCAGTATAAACGTTCTGTATGTTGAGATTGGGTTAGTAATACTAATGTTGCAATAGACATGCCTTTTCTAAACCTTTTTCCTACATGCAATCTACCCACATCTACCCACATTTTTGCCTGTCTTGAACAGTTCACCCTTGTCTCACTTTCACTCAAAAATACATATAATAATGCCGTAATATCAAGTTAGTACCATATTATGGGGACGGCTGTCTTATTAGTTTTCCCGAAGAAAGCTAAAAACAACATGATGCTTTATAATCCGTATCTGTATCTTCAATTTAACCCTTTTTTAGTGTGTCACTCACATTCTTTAATATCAATATCATTGGATACTAAAATTTTATCATTGGAAATCCTAACCTTTTCAGCAAGAAACTCGTTTACAAGATAAGACTGCATAAACGAAAAAAGAATCAGCTTGCATAGATGGAACATAAAAGGATTTTATGATGTCAAACTACACTACAAAAGAGAACGAAGAAAAAATCGGAAGATCATTAAATTTTAATTTTATAATATACCTAACATTACGATATCAGATTCCTAACAAATGGTTCACCATTTCCTGGGGTTCTTTTACCAGCTCCGATATCATAGATAGCCAAGTGTGAGTAGTCAGTAGACAGTTTGTGTATCAGGAAGGACATTAAAATATCATTTTACTGTCGCATACTGCGAAGTGTATATTTTACTGGCAGACAAAGATCTTTTTCCTGGAATTAAAACTCTATATGTCATGTAAATCTTGACTTGACCAAGAAACAAAGTCTTCAAAGTTTGGAAGTTGCTATCCATGTAAACGTCAGTAGAAATTCTATATCGGGTTACATACAATAAACTGAAAAGGTTCTTACAAAATCAGAACCTCTTCTATGGAGATAAGTTATCTTTAAAAGCTCTCCACTATACTGCAAAGTAAAATCGATAAAACTATTCAATTTTACTTATTTATTTGCTTCTTGAAACGGACACCGACGCTACTTATCTGTAGACAGCCAGAAAGGTTGACTAAAGAAAAGAGAATATTTCACCAGGTGCTTTCTATGTATTTCGGCCAGCAAAAAACACTTTTCTCTTACAATCCCATGAAAAAGTGTATTCCATCAATCTCCCTTTCCCCAAAATTCAACAACAGCCGACTTTCTAAGTTTCCCTTTGAAGACAAGAGTACTTTTCTCGGTAAAATACACTTTCTCCACTATAAATTGTAGTACAATAACAAGTCTACCGTTTGTATATCCTAAATACTACCCTATGTGGTTTAGATAAGACACCTACTGAAACCTCGTCAATTATATTCACATTCAGAAAGCAATCAATCCCTTCCAACTGCATTGTAATTGATATGTGGTAAACATTTAGTCCTTATATAACGTCCACACTGATCTAAGCAAACATTTTCTACCAAGGGCAGATAAATACATTTATAAGACATCTTAGGAAAAATTCCAATAATTGTTGAAGATTTTTGCAATCAATCATTGTTTACCTTACTACATATACATGTCATGAATCGGGACAAGATGAATCGCTAACATAGGAAAGGTTTAGTATATACTATATACACAACTATTCTTAATAATAATATTTGAATTATTCAGAGGTACTTATCAACCGAAATAGTATTTGATATTACGAACATTAGCATTACGCATGCATGTGAGAGTATTAATTATGCTAATGATTGCATTGAAACTCGGTTTGTTCTAAGACACAGTGGTGTGCCAGTTGCATTTGGACAAACCTAATGTACAAGTAAACAGGTGCATTGTACAAACCTACTGTGCAAACAGTTGTAATGTACAAACATAAAGGTAAAAGATAAATGTCCTAGTGAATTGGGTTACACAGATTTGACCAAGGCGGTTTAGTTTCCATTGGGATTATTTTCATAGTAGAGAGAACCGTCAGGAAAATGCTTTTTTTTGGAAAAAGTCAGGGACAATAACATTAACTTTGTCCCGGCCAGACAATCTTGTCTCATCTATGATCGCATGTGCAACAAGATCAAATCCCATCAACTCCTAAACGATGGCTGTTATCGAAATGAAATTACCACCATAGACAAAGCCTGTTTATCTCAGAGAGAATATTATTAGAATTGAAGGCATGGTTTGTAAAATCATGTGATAGCCTCCACAACACATAATCTCCGCCCACGCGGCATCCTTGGTATTATTGTTGATTTTGTATGGCTCTCCACTCTCCCAACCAGCCAACAATAAT
>JABASH010005641.1:0-11771 GCA_019776445.1 Tomocerus maximus | reverse complement strand
TTAAACATTCATCCCGCTGCGCTCTTCTCCAGAGAAAGCTCATAAAACTAATCCCCAAAAACCCTCAAACTAAAATAAACAGTTCAACCCTACTTCAAACTATTTGCACACACATTATACACAAATATTGGTGTAAGCAAATCTCTTTGATCCAAACAAAAATACAAAAGAGCCTTAACAAAAAATTCGACAATAAAATATTTCACTATAGGGCCTTTGTCATTCAAGAAGTCCCAAAAGAGCTCCTTTGAATACATTCTCCTACGCCTGGAACAGAAGTTTGGTTACTTAGAACTTACTATATCTGATAAATCTTTGTTTTCCATTGCTATAATTCATATATTAATATTATATGCTAATTCATGAATTTATAACAGAATGTTATGCTGTAGAAAATAAATGTACGTGCATTATGACGTAATTTTCCTTGGAAAATCTTATGTAGTTCTACGGAAAGATATAAGATATCCTTTACACAGCAAAGTGCACCAGTACATTAAGTATGGTCAATTACCCGACTTAGTAAACACTCCCCCAAAGCTAATCTGTGTACCTTTGTTTACATAGCAGAGTACACACAAATGAAGAATGTTATCATAATCCTCAGAATCAATCCTACTTAGATATTACAGTGCAGAAATGATATGGGTATGGAAAAGGTGTGGCTGTTGCAATGTGTTTGAGGGAGAACATGAATGAAAGTAACCAAGAAGCAACCTTTCAGCTCTAATTAATGCTCAGCTTGGAGTATCTAATAATTAACGAGTTGCTATCCCTTTGATTGAGTTAGTAAGCACAAAAGACTATAGCATTAGGATCACAAAGGGATATTTCATTAAGCCTAAATGCTGTCGCTAATGCAGCGTTAATGTTTCGAAACGCGTAGGCTAGCTCACAATTAGGTTGATTAGAAGAAAATTGTGTAAAACCACACAATATTTTGTTGTACGGAAATGAGATTTGCATGTGCCTGTTTTCTATTTTGGACTGTGGAGTAGAATGGGAGAGACATGATGACAAAAGAAAGAGATTCGCATTATATCTGTAATGTAGGTACTAAATGTAAATATCTTATATGTCATTAGTTATAGGACTATAAGGATATATGAAAGCTCATTTGAAATCCAACTGGGTGAAGCGAAGAAACTCCTACTCAGACATGTCTTTTCCCAGTTCTTTTAAGAAAAGGATGTAACATTAATTTGTTGCAGGAATCTCAAGCTTCCAAATGCCATGTCTTCCTGTTTTCAAAAGTGAGTAGCTTGCGCACAGACAATCACAATTGGACCTTCATTTTGGGGGAAAGAGGACGAGAGAGTCCATGTATTTACATACTAAATATTTTCCAACGCAAAAACTCCCTCGAACATTACATGCAATGAACTACACATATATAATATTTATGTGGATATTTACATTCCAGTTCTTTCTGGTTTCTAGTGTAAAATTTGGCTTTTGGCTCGGGTCGGATGGCTGACGTGACGAACTTAGGAAAAGTGCCAAGAGGGAAATAAGCAACTTCCTTCCGTTATTATATTAATTTACAGCTCAAATCCACTAAATGAGAGCAGATAATGATAGAGTGGGATATTTTAAGACAGTAAAACCAGGGAGTCTTGTTCTGTCCCGTCATCTTCTTTATCGTTTCGTGTTTAATTACATTGAATGAAAAGTTTGCCAGCTGCGGAATCTCGAGTATTAGGCACATCGGACATGCCGCCCTGTGGATGAGAGCGTCTGATGCAGATGAAATGGGACTCACTGCATCACTTGGCTCATTTCATCTTCAATATCATTTACCCTGCCTTGTTCACCTAAGTCACACTCCAATGAGACTCATAACTTTCCTTCTACTACAGCGTTCACAGCTTCACTCGCTCCGATTAATCAGCTGTTCTCCCATTTGTACGTGCCCTAGTCAAAAGTCTTACATAACATAATTCTACATTTTAAACTACGCAAATGTTATCTTGTCTCTATCGTCATTATTTAAATATTCATATTACGCTCCAGAACTAGTCAGACACTGGTACATCTGCATTTGTTTACCAAACTATGCATACAAATAGAAAACTACAGTATCTACTTAGCAGTAGGAGCTTCAGAAAGACTCGTAGACATTATTTTATATTCCCTGGATAATTCTCTAACCTAACTCCATGTATAGTACTTGCTGAAAATATTGTCAGCTCCTTCAGTAATCCGTTTGAAATTAACCTACAAAATTTTATGGCGAAAAATTCCTTATTGACTACTAAAAGAGTTCATTTAGGCAACTAAAAGGTCACATTTTAGGATTTTGAGAGAGAACCACATGGAGTCCGCTAATCCAGTGCGAGGAGCGTAGTAAAATAAGAACTACATAATTGTGGACGGAGCAACACCCAACATTTGTAATATTGTAATGTCACAGCTACCGACGGCCTACTATCTTTCATCAAGAGACAGCTTAGGAATAGAATAGAAAAGTTTCATTTAACTTTGGCCGTATAAAGCTGAGCAGTGCAGAAGAAGCCTTGAATAGGATTCATGACTACGTAACTCATTGTCAGTCAGCACAAAAGGGTTAAGGCCCAACTTTGAGACCCCCCACGGTGTAATTGATGATCAAGGCAAAAATATTCCTTGCCTTTGCGTTGGCACCTTCCGCCAAGCATGACTCCGCAGTCGAGTTTCCAAATTCTCCTAGAAAGGTAAAGTGACCACATAAGGAGAAAGCTGAAGACATGGAAAAGGTGCCGAAAAAGGGGTTTCATTCGAATTGGCTTACTTTCCCTAGATCCTAGGCGCAGCGGGCTTAGAATTTATACTCTTTGCCATACACAGGATATTGAAATCTGAATTACATTACGCTAAGCCCCACAAATATATAACCCAGATTCTCGTGTGTCTGAGTCCCATAACGGAAATCGAGTGGTCGAATCTAATTTAATGATTTTCTTACCTTTCACTATGAACAAGACATTTCAAACCTAATTTTTACTAAGTACCTAACCTTTCTTTATAAACTCGACACAAAATATAACTTGTGTGTACATAAGCATATCCATATAAGTAGGCGGGTCAAAATCCTTCACTAACACTTGCATAGCAAAAAAGAGCTTCCATTATTTAGACTGGAATTGAATTTTAATGGGATTCCGTGAAAAGTTATTACTTACAGTTAGCTGCCTAGTCTTTTGAGCCTTGGTTATGAAAGAAAATATCCTAAATCAATCTATTCGAAATCAATAACGTTGGGAAAAAGCAATTACAGGAAAGAGAGTAGCGGGGGCTGAAAAAGGAAAATTACATTTGCGCAAAGCCTGTACAGTAATATAACATCTTGGAGCTGTAACTTTAGAAAAGTGAGAATAAAGCGTAAAATGAAAGTATTGCAAGGGTAAAATAATATAGACGCACAGCAGACACTTATTCAATCTATTCCCTACATTTCTCCGTAAATCTTCTTGTGTGGTCTCTAGCATAAAAGTCCCTTTATGAAACACTGCATGTTCATTCCAATGCACAATAATAGGGATATAAGCATCTGTATAGGTACTTGGCCACTACTACTACTACTGCAGTGTTTCATGGGTATATTTTCAGACTACAATACTCAGAAGCTTAATAAATAGGCATATAAGTGCGAAACTACTATTGCAGTTTTACATTTGGCTCTACTATTATCGGGGTATTAGAGCGTTAGTAGAATTCCTCGGGTAAAAGTGCAGGATACTAATAGTGAGAGAACACGTCTTGGTATAGGAAAGGATTTTCACCTAGAAAGACAGCCAGGAGGGTGCTTACTCGAATAGAATAGAGGAAATCTGCAAGAAAATAAATCCGATAAGAAGACAAGAATGATAGGAAAGTCGGCGTGAATGCAATGAATTTGGATATAGCCACACGCTCACGTGCACTGTATAACTATATCACTATGTAGTCCTAGATGCATATTATAGGATTGTAGGAGTAGCAGTGCAGTGAAGAGGAGAAAAGCAAATACACACGTACACATTGCATTATATTTGCTTGAGACACACTTCCATTCTAAAGTTCCTAATACTACACAACACAATACATTTATTTTATTTCGTCTGTCCCATCTCCGATGTCTACCCTCGCCGTTCGTCTACTCTTCGGGTATGTTTAAATGGAATATTCTGTTAGTAGTACTTAGAGATGGAGACACCCTGCTTATAGGAGGATTTTTATTTTCCAACGGAATAGTCTCGAAAATGGAATGGCATTAGCCCGGTCTGCACAATAGATGCTGCCTACTTGGAGTGTACTGCAGCATTTACTTGTACCTATTAGAGAAAATAGTGATCTGATAAGGGAAGAGTTCCTTCATGCAATGCAACAGCAACAGTGTATCACAAAACACATCCATATACTTGTACAAGATACACGGATGCACTTTTATTTTACGACTGGCTATACCGACTTCTGTTTGTGCTCGATTGCTTTTCTTCCCACTTTCACTCTGCCCATAGATCAATGTCCATATTATCGCTCATAGGAAAGCTAATGAAATAATACACCTTGACTCGAATCTATTGCTCCCATTCTCCTCTCTAGATTATTGTATCTTCTTCCAATATAGAAATTTTCCTCCTTTCCAGACGAGTCTTCCAGTGGATGATAAGGATAAAAGAGATAAATGGATAATCGCTCCTCTTTCTAATTTAATCACATACAATAAGCGGATCTTCTCGTGCTTATAAACACAGTGATAGTTAAATAGCATCTGTAGCTACAGAAGAAGTCTCTCCCTACTACCCTTTTAATCATCATCTCTTCACATAGAACAACATATAGTCGTAATCAAGGTGCCTTAAAATGTCATAGCTACGCTAGCGTAGCTACGCTAGCGTAGCTATGACATTTTAAGGCACCTTGGTCGTAATAACAGTTAATGTTTGATTCTCAGAGATTCCTGGGTTGGCTACAGATGAGACTACATAATATGATCTTGCGTCCATACGTGTACATTGCACTTCATTTCTGTCCTCAGCCTACCTCTGCATCTTCCTCCTGCTTCTAGCAATTCACAATCTAGGCCACGCAAATAGAGTGCTTAACAAAAGCAAGGAATTGTTTCTCGTGTACGATATCCTCTGTAATAGCCAAAGTAGTATAAGCAGTGAGGATATCGCATTAACAAAGTTGTCCTCTGATCTCCCTCTTGTAGGATCTTCAGGTCCAGAACTTGATGCTCTCTGCTCTGCAGATCACCACACTTTATCCTCCACAATTGCACACGGCAATCGGAATTCAGTTCAGCTTACTCTGTCTGATCTCTGCATGGTCCTCGGTGTAGGGTCCTCTCTATTGTACGTAAGTACTAGTCCCAACAAGGGAAACCTCCGAGGTCGCACATCACACTCAGCCCAGGCATTCTCTTCCTGGCATAATACATACTTTAACATTTCTGTTAACTTTCCCCTGGAACCCGGGACCCTACTCCTTTCAAGTATTTCGTTATCTCTACTTACTGCATTGCCTAGTTATTTCACGAGGGAAAGTTTTTTTTGCTTTCCGTTTTCCTCTATTACTCTATCAGTGCTGAATAGCAGATATCATTCTAAACGAGTTTCTAAAGAATGTAAAGTCTCATTCGCCTAGAGTAGTCCACTCTTCCTGACTGGAATATTTGAAAAATGGGAGCACGCCTGTGTCCAGTTGCCCTTTTTACTAAATTCTGTCTATCTCCTTTCTCATCCTTTTTTGTAGACACTAGACACATGCGGTGTACCTGATATACTAGGACAAGCATATGTGGAAGAGTTCTGTTCAACAGACTTCTACCGACTCTTCCCTTGCATAACAAAGACACTATCTCTGTATTGAAATGTGTATCCGCCGAAAAATGTTGAGGTTGAGAGGAACCGGGAGAAGGAAAACAAGAGTGATATCCGCGGAATGAAGGAAGTCATGATCGTGATTGTAATGTGAATTGTCAGTGACTTCACTTCAGCTTAGCGGGGACTACAAAAGCTTTCCAGGCCGCAGTCGGAGCCAAAGAAAAGAATAAAAATTACTTTTCCGAGAGATAAAAGAAAATACCGTATATCCCTTTCGATTTCGAATAAACATGTTCAGCTCACAATCAAATCACCACCGCATTACAGTCAAAGATACGTGCCTAAGATTATATGGATCTTTTATGGTCAGGTAAGAGACTGCAGAGAACTCTTATCTCCTATCACTTATACTACCCCACAACTTGTTCCCATCCCACCATATTCCACCTTTTACTGCCTTATTGTAATCAATACGTCCTCTCGGTGAATACACTGTTCTAGGACATACCTCTTGACGCACATATCAATACTGCCTAGGCAAAGGAAGAATTAAACAACCTAGACTGCTGAGGTAGCCCTTGTTTCATCTAGTTATCTAAATTAATATCCAATTACATATTCTTTGGAAATTATTAGGTTCAGGTATACAAGTTAATTGGGGCAACTGGAAAAATTTTAGACTTTTGGTAGATAATTATAAGTTTTCATAAGTATAGCTCCAAATATACGAGGTCTTACACAATTCCTTCATATTTTATTTCCACTGCATTGATAACGGATCCCAGGGCTGTTTAAATGCTGGTAACATATTGGTCAGTGTCTGCAATACATTCTTGGTTTGCCAAAGTTTGTAAGCAAGTTGGATATAAGTTACTTAAACTTGAAGATAAGTTGGTGATAGCTAAGTAACTGCATATAAGTAGATATATAAAAAGTAATATATAAATATATTATTTATATGGATTAAGTAGAGTGAAAAGTTGATAGAATTTCTAGTACCTTATGTTATGAGTGTTAAGGTAGGGACTAGTACATGGACTGATTTTTGTTGGGGTAAGCCGATGTCATGATATATGGATATAGTGGTCTTGAATGCATCTGAGACGAAAGTGTACTAATAGTTGTAAAATAACTCATAGGCCACAGAGGACTGGAAACGGCTGAGTGCCATTACCAAGTTACATGGTTAACGTTTATAAGAGTGAATAGTGGGTTAGCTAATGTGCATTGGATATACATAAGTACTTAGTACATACATACAAGTGTGCTTAATGGGGATAGGACGATGATGGTGATAAGATATTGAGGGAGTGCATGCATAAGAAAGTCTTGTGCGCATATATCCTCTCAGTATTATATATTTATTATGTAAACGTGCATATTTCGCATGTAGGTCCATGCAACTAAGAAAGAACTCTCCACGATAAAACGAACGATCCAGGTTCCAGGGCAGAGAAATATTCTGGCCTGTCCTGCCAGGCTACAAGGAAATTAGGCTTTCAAAGAGCTCATTGCAGTGCCATTTACCATTTACAACTTTGCGCTTGTGGGTTATTGAGGTGAGTTGAAGTGGAGTAGACTGCAGATATTATATTGACGTCTCTAACTCCACTGCTGCATGCAAAAGCAAAAGCACTTTTCCATTACATGGCCAACCTTAGGATACATCGTCACACAACTTCTTGCCTTTCGTCGCTACCAACTTCACTCAGTTACATCACATATGTGTGTGCATATACATGCATGGCTCTCCTCCGAAATATTCTACTACATGTAAGCCATTTAGGTATCGACTGTGCAAAATACTCCTACAGTCCAACTACTTACTTGTAATTTCATTCGTATGTGTGTCTAGGACTAATCTTTTTCGTCAGTGAGTTGATGGGATGGTACATGCTGCTGTTATTCTACCTTTCACCTACCCGCATGAAAATATTAAGCCGGGTTGCATTATACCTGACATACCCTTAGTTGGCCACTGCTGAATTCCATTAGTCACACTGTGCATGTAGGTATGTCCATTGTACTCCCTGAATACGTAAGCACCTATCTACATGCATATTTGTGATAACCACCCTTGCCTGCCTTAGTGGATCAGAGCTCATGTCGAAAAATAGGCATGTTGCTGCCATGCGGTGTTTTGGTCCTTCGAAACCAATGTTTAGCAGATTTGTCAACTGTCGACTCTTCTACGTCGCATGCTGACATGCGATCCCGAATTCTGCTCCCTACTTTGTTGTGATTACTTTACACATCCCTTTTGCATTCCTTATGAGGTTACCCTGCCTCATTTCCATTTTCGCCAATTTTCTGTTATTATTACCGTCAAATAATGAAATATGTATTGAAATAGGACTCCCTACTGTCCCTGTCTCTCTTGGCGCGGTGACTTCTCTTGTGCTAATTCTCGCCTACAGCTTCCACTGTCATTTACGTATACCTAAACACATTTGTTTTTAAATTATGTACAAACATCCACCCGGGTAGAAGAAACAAAACCTATTTCTTTCCCGGACCGAACAGGATTCAACACAAAAGTGAATTAATTAAAAACTTTAAACACTCCATAATTTTCAACGGTTTGGGACGATTTAAATATCTACTGAAGCTCACAATCGCCAGTACCCTACTAGTATTACACCATTTATAAATTACTACACACATATGCATCTTAATTATGAGAAGAGTGCTAGAACTGGGAAATGTCTTTAGAAACTTTTTGCATACGATCTTTTGTGTAATATTCTTTGTCTGTATTATACGTGTAGCAAGTAGGAAAGTTTTTAAATGAGTCAGACGCGAAGTTTGTTTTGTAAGTAAAGAATCGTAAATATTGTGCAAAGGTAATAACGAGTGAAATGTAAAATGCGGATTTTGTCCTGAGGTAGAGATGCAAATAGTCTATTATTTGCCAAGAAAAGCACGCAATACATATGCAAAGAGTGAGGTACATTGAAAACATAGAAATGCAGAGAAGAAGTGGAAGGTTTAAAAGAAGCAGCTAAACCAAATACCTTTTGACAGAAGCAATTCTGCATGAAAGAGCCATGTTACAGTCTCAATTGAGTTATTATTACACTAACGATGTAGTTTCCTTTCCATTGCATCACTCTAACTATCCCCGTTCTCTGTTTGCACTTTTATATCTTTATTTATCATAAAAGTCTACAAAGGAAAATGATAAGAATGTGAGGTTGTCCTGAATTCCTCTCTCCCGACTCTGAAAAAGGCTGAGGAAGAAAGTGCATATGTTTAACTCACAATATATAAATCATATTTAAGGTACATGTCCTACTACTCGGTAATAATAGAATGAATTTCGACCTCCTCACAAATGCCAAATTGCATCGTTCAGCTCCAACTGAGCCTC
Source organism: Tomocerus maximus (assembly GCA_019776445.1). Lineage (NCBI taxonomy): Eukaryota > Metazoa > Arthropoda > Collembola > Entomobryomorpha > Tomoceridae > Tomocerus > Tomocerus maximus. The sequence continues at coordinate 2,612 of JABASH010005641.1, read as the reverse complement.
GCACACAAAGGCTGCTTCTCCAGCATTTCTCTTTATGTTTAGGTAATGATGATTGATTTTTCCTGACAATTCTCGGTAAACGACAAACTATAAGTCTGTACACAACCTGCAGTCCAAACACTTGGGATATTTTAGTATTTTTGTCGTAGCCTCTATTTTTGATGACATGGTAAATGGTACCTATATAAACTCTCCGTACGATATTTACTACAAATGCGGTAGCCATTCATTCGTGTCAACATCCTGACCTTTAAGTAACAACTTCAAGGAGATGATTGCTGGATACACTAGAACGTCAATGAAATATGGATACCAATATCGGTTCGGTTTTCACAATAGTCACAGAATGCCTGCTTTAAAGGACTATATTTTCCTGAAAGGAGACCGAATTGTAATGGACGGATATGGCAAAATCTTTTGTGGAAGAATTTTATTGATCTCTTTGCTAAATTGCAATCCACGAAGTTGATTTCTAATTGCATTTAACCATCATTTAAGAATTAGGACTCCAACAGATGTTACCATTTCAAATTATATATGTATTTACAAACGAATTCCGTAGTCTTACGTATATAGTAGGATATAGTAGCTCAAAGAGTTTTAAGTGAGTTTAGAAGGATATTTTTGCAATCTATTCCAATTAGGTATGTAATATTATTAGTGCAGATAAGATTAGTGGACTTCAAGATGTTTTTTGGAGAAAATGGTTTCTTAAATGACGGAAACAAGTACATGAGACAAACAAAGAAAGGAAGACAAGGACAAATTCCTAGTGATTTTGAGAGCAATTTGGATTCCGAGAGAGTCTGTCTTCGACATAGCAATCATACATCGCCTCAGTCTGCCTAATCGACTATATTTATTGAAGACATATCTAAAATTGAATCAGGACCAGACTGGCAAGGAGAAATAACTCACTCACTCATTTTTCAGACTATATTTTCCTCTATTTTATTTTATAGTTTCGTCTGATGTTTCACATATGTTCAACTTCAACTGAATCCGCCACAAACTACAAGCACATACCTTCCATTATTCTACCCTACTTTATTCATACATATGTACGGTAACACGACGGAACTCACGCTGACATAGAAGTCACCTCTTACGATCACACCGGAACCAAATATCACCGAAATATTTATCTTGTCACATACTCACTCGCGTCATTTATTATCAGATTATTATGGAGATTAGCTAAATATTCGAAAAAAAAATCTTGCTATAGTACTGACTTTGCCGATTGTTTCAATTCTTTTATATCCAAGGAACTTTTTCAAACTCCAAATTAATTCATAGAACAGCCGACTACTTACAATTGCTATCTACCTTAAGTATATAGATACCATTATATATTATTTGACTGTAAATCACAAAGGGCAGATAATATAGTAATTTCTTATTATTTTTTGATTTTTGTCCCTATATTTGCAACGAAGAATTTCAAGTCTGGAAAAGTTGGTTTCAAAACTAGTCTTTTCGTTTTCGATGACAGATACTGTTCTCTACCGTTATCGATATTCTGCCATAGTTCCCAGAAAGGCGGGGAGGACGATGATAACTTCCGTTACAAATTCCCGTTTTATATCCCTAGCATGTCACTTGCAGATTTAAATCATTGATATGTCATGTCATTGCTCAACTTGTGCTAGGAACTCTCGTATGTAATTCAAAAGATGCCACCTTCGAGCTAACCTCCTTACCTAGGCGGTAGCATCACTGGATAGGTATTCAGGGTTGCTAGGAAAATTCGCCTAATCCCTAGTCGACAGTGATCCTTTTATCGGAGGAACGGTTTGATTGATTGCCATGTATCTGCATATGACTGTGTGCATAGCATTACTTTAGTTAAGACTGCGGAGAAAGCGTGTGCGTTGTGTCATGGAAATTGCAGTTCCTCCAGGACTGCATTTAGTTAGGTACCTCAACTTCCCTTCCTCCCAACTTTCAGCTCCGGAGATAGTAAACTCGCTTCATCGCTATTCCTGCCGCACTCCCCGCCCGCCCTGCTTTTACTAAACTTGTATGACAGAGAAATAAGTTGCTATATTTGAACTTTCTTCCATTTCTTCTCCTTTCTATCACAACAAGCATTAACTTTGCCACTTCTAATCAAATAATTTCTTTTGTATTTATGGAACTTTGTTCCTCAACATTCTACTCAACATTGCCACCGTCGTGAATATACCTACAAAGCAGGAGTGCATACAAATGTGGCACAATGGTTTACAGGACCCGTTGCTAAACCCTCAACTCACTGACTTCCAACTATCTACTAATCAATTCCAACCTACAAAGAGACCTTCACTTTTCCCTAATTTTACTTTACCCTAATTAAACGCTCCGAAATCTGCATTAATTATCTCCAGAGGCAGATTATCTTTGAGACTCCTCAGGGGTACTAAAGGACTAATTCATTTGTATAATATATCCGATTGAAACTGAAAGGAGAAAACGGAGTAAGAAAACCTACAAAGGAGATTCATTGGTTTAGTTTGGATGACCGAATAGAGTTTTCACGGTGAATAAAACCTACGAGGGTCGTTGCTAAAATTCTGTTTTCCCACCTGAAATTAGATTTACCCTTTAAATTGATATTATATTTTAACCTC
>JABASH010005640.1:0-11772 GCA_019776445.1 Tomocerus maximus | reverse complement strand
CCAATTGTCCACAAAACTTCACTGATCTTAACGAATAACTAATGGCATTATTAGTATTAAAAATTACTATTGTAGTAATACATAGGTAGGCTAGGGCTAGAGATTAGATGTAGAGATATTTTTATTAGCAAAGATGCACGTAAATAAATTATAGCTGTCATTTGGAGTTTGATTTATTTTTATTGAGCATGAAGATACAAGATATGAGTAGGGACAGTGAGTAGACAAAAAAGTTTGTAAGTTACAGGAGGTCCGCAATTAATTAGTACAAACACATGTATTGTTGATAGTGGAGTTAAGTGGAAGTTGCCTATTGTAAGCAATGCACTCATTGAGAAGGAAATTGGGTCGTTGGAGATAAGATAAGATACGCGAATTAAGTTTTGGGTTTCCAGAGTGAAATTGACTTGAGTGTCTCACTTTAGGAGAAAGCATTTAAGAAGTAGGACAAACTAAGAGATGAAAAACTGTGCCTACTATTACGATGAGTGACTGGGAGTGCAAGAGCAGGTATCTATAGCTCGGTGTTCATTTTTCTTTTAATTCCTTCCAGTGCTATGCCTTTTAACTTAGTTGACATGGTTTAGTTAGTTTAGCTGTTGATATCGTATGTAGTAGGTAGGTATTAAGTAACTATAATGCGTGTGTCAGAGGTTTTATAGGGGGACTAGCATTTGTGTCCACTTAGAATGAAACTTTTCTTTTACAACATACTTCGGAATCCTATCGAAATGCTTAGTGTCAAAAGTTAGTGGAGGTCGTACGTGGACTGCTTATACAACTCCTTTTCTGCCAGACAATAGGAAATGATGCATGCAGACAAATTGCTATAAAGTAATCTGACATGAGAAGGGAAAACAGAGCGTCGATAAGAACGTACTTACTACGTAGCTTACTTTCGCCGTAGTTTCTGTCAAAAATTGAATTCTCTTTTAAAACCTCCAGTGTTTCTTGTTAAGTGGGGTGAAAAATCAATAGCTGATTTTTGCAGTGTCTTGCGATTATCAGGAAGCAGAACGAACCAGACATGCATTATGCATTGAACATGTTGCTACTTACATATAGCATGCACCATGTAAGTACTTACTGCATTCACATTACACCCATCCGCACATACCGCATACCATTTGTGATGCCAACACTCTGATGTGTTAATATCGCAATAACCAGCGTTTCTACCACTATTGACACATTGACACCATTTCACTGAGTTCCGGCTCTATTCAAGAATGTAGATCAGATTATACATCCTTACATTTTATACTTATGCTACTTTATGGTATCACACGTTTCTGGGGTACAAAATCCCTTCAAAGGATTCTGCATCTCAAGTCTGTTCCACAAATGTATTTGTATAATATAGATGTACTACGTATTGACATTGTAACACATCTCTAATATATTTTTAAGCATTTTATGGTGCGAAATCACTTTCTCCCAGTCTGAAATAGGTTTTCACAGACTAAGCAAAAGCGCAGTCGATGTAGACTAACGATTTCAAATGCTGAAAAGCATATAGAGATCTTAACTATTATTTTTGTGCAAACTCCATAACTATTTTCTACAATATGGAGACAGAGGACTGCGGTTATAGATTGGAAATGGTAATTATATGCGAATCCACTCTAATATCATTAACCTTTAATAGAAAATGTAAAATTGGCACACTGAACTATTAATGGGGAACGCAAAGATACATTCTGCAGTGACATTAGCGATTTCGAAATTCGATGAGGTTGTCGTAGGTTTTTGTAGATTTACTATAATAGACGTTTCGCGAGCTACGTGCGGGTAACAGGGTCGTTTAATATCTGTGATGCCTAAATGCAAAGCTACTATTCAATGATACGGACGGAAATTGATATAGAAGAGACAAACAGCTAGAGGCAGTTTGCATGCACCAATCTTAATGTCTTTGACTTGAATCTGTGTCTTGAAGCAATGTGTGAAAATCGATGCCATTAGCTCTGGAGGTTACATTTGATACATTGTTATTAGTAGGCAAAGAACCAATTTTTGTCATTTTGGCATCTTTCCCTTGTTTTTCTACAAGAGCATTAAGCATGCTAGAGACCCATTCCATTCATTCTCCGGGCATCCATCTTTGACGACTGGAGAGAATAGATAGCAAAGCATGAAAGAATTGCTTTGTTTTACTTCCCACTCTACACGTACCATTAGATATTACTACAGGATCTATAGTCAGGAGATACATAGATACCCATTCAGAATAAAATCCACTGCAACGCAATATGCAGTAATGATCCACGAACATAAAGTTAGAGTAGAGAAAAAATGCAATTGCATTCAAAAAGCGGGCAGAGGGATTTCTGTGGCCATTATCAACTTTTTCATTCTGAATTAGACCAGAACGAAAAGAATGGACTGTCGTTGGCAAAGTTAAACTGGCTTTGGTCAGGAAACCTTTTTACAGCAACAGAATGCACATAATATAATCCCTATTTACAACCAAGTACTATATTTATCTACAATCCCAATCTCTTCATCGAACATTATACAATTCATTTTTTCCCCACAATAACATATCGACACGAAGATAAGAAATTCCCTGGGAAAATACGCAACTGTGAAAGTGCATAGACATTCGCCACGGCCCAAAACAAAGTAAGGATACCCATATAGGTACTCTGTGATGTAACAGTAAGATAAGAAGCAGGACTGTCTTTGAGATATGCGAGAGTAACTATAGACAGAATTACATCTCCGTAGTATGAATGTACTCAGAGAGAACCCGAAAAATATGTAGGTATTCACGCAGAAGAAGTGACAATGACAGCAGAGAATCTTTCCGCTTTAGCATCTGGATTTCCTGATAAACCATTCTGACACATCTAATACGGGAATGAGTCTCATGCCTTCCACTTACATGTCGACCATTCTTTCTTAAGTACTCATGTGAGCATGTGTACTAATAACCACGAAAATACAATTAAAATTCCATTCTAACCCTTATGTCCAGGGTAGACGCATTTTTGATTGATGATTTTGCAAAATTAATTACCTATACAGTAGTAACTGTCATTATATTGGTTCATTTTCCTTCACCTTTTGGAAAAAAGGTGCTCCATTTATGTGAACAAATTTTTCTGTGTAAGGGATTAGGTGGAGGGTAGAGAGGTAGATAATAATAAGATAGACAAAGGTAGAGGTAATAGGATGTAACAAATGTCAGTGATAGGAGACCTTTGTGTGGAAAGTAAAATGTAAATCAAATTCAGGTTAAAGTCAATGTTGTTATGTTTTTGTTTGAGCGAGGCATTAGGTCAAGTCTTCTGAGAAGTGTTGAGTTCGGTTAGTGGTGAAACGGTCACAGAATGACCTGAATGCAATGTACTGTTTATATTTACAGTTGGGATACCGGAGATTAGTGAGTGTGACTGGACCGGGTGTCAAGTCCAGTGTGGTTCCCAATGTTCACATATCCGCTGCACGCTCTCAACATTCATAAAGAACAGGAACAATGCCCAGTCCTGGGAAAATAATGTGACAAACACTTTAGTTAATTGAACTCCTCGCTTCTTTTCTATACCGAGTCGGCACTGCTTAGTCCACGATAATATTTATTTCCTACTCATTCTAAAGATACGACACAACATTTTCTATTAACTTCCTTTCTGCTTCTCTACAGCATTACTAAATAGCTAACCTACGCTCAACACTTGCTTTAACTTTAGGCAGGCATCAGAATTCCATTAAGGATGTTGCAGTTCAGAACAAACTTTATAATATCACCTTTTGTGTGTGATGCACAGTACAATGTTGGTCTGCAGTATGTGCGGAGATAAATAAAAAGGGATAATAGATAACAGTATTCCTGGAGTGTATTAATTTCTCATAGTTAGAATTTAAGTGCTCCGAGGAGGGACACTTTTCCATGAGTACATAGAAAAGTAACTCAACTCCAGGACCGGAATGTACAGATACGATGGGATTATTAGTGGGAATATGTAGTAAGCATTATTTTGCTAGAATTTACAGACTAACTAATGTAGAGATACAAATAACAATAGGTACTTGGGGAAATAATGTGTGACGAAGTGGCGAGTACCTAAATGTGTGAAAAGTGCTGACTTCGTCAGTAAGAGCGAAGGAAACTGGAGCATTATAGGCGAGTTCAGTTCTTTGACCCATAAACCATCCAACAAACGTAATGCAATGAACATGAACTACTACAAAGTGGAAACAACAATGTTCCCTGGAAAATAACTCAAAAACAAAAACTCTATAATAGAAAAGAGTAATAAAGCTGACCCAACCGGGAAGTCCATCCAGTCCAATCCAATTCTGCTCAGGCCTTGCCAAGTGGGACATACATCCTATTACGATTCTTTGCACATACTACATTTGGGCTGGTAGGGATTGGGAACCTAAGCTAGGTACATACATACTTATTCTATTCTGGAAGGCAGAATTCCTGTTTTGGCTCTCCCATCCACAACTCACAGTCGCACTGTCTACTATTATATGCACTATTTTTGTTCCGACTACGACTATAGGAAATATGTAGAACCAAGAACCCATTTTACGTAGCATTGGTTGGAGTATTTCTATTGTTACTTCATGAAAGTTTTTCTTGAGACATTCTAAGGGATAAAACGAAGGCCATGCCAATATCATGCCACGCCACAGCTGTGAGATCTAAAGTCAAGTCAAGCTTTTTGTTGTGAGACTTCTGTGAGTAGACTTCTTAAAGGTATGACTACGTGTAATTTATGACCTCAATTCAGAAGGGTTTACATCTACACTAGTGGTGACATACACTCGGAAAACAGAGTCACAAACAGATGGATCAAACGGTTTTCTCAGAAAATCCTTGACCTTCCCTATCTTCCACGACTTGTTTTGATCATCACAACTTACCTAACTGTATGATGAGTACGATCTCATTACTAATTTTCGTTTTCTTCAAAGATTCCTTTACAGATATATGGTTACTGCGATAGATACTAAATATGTACGTAGAAGGATGAATGGAAAAGTAATAAGTCAACATCGTATAGAGCATTAGTCAGAAGAAAAAAGTCTGGAAATGTCTGAGTGACGGACGGTGAGGAAGTGAATAGGAAATAGCTGGAAATTCATCGGAGGAAAAGAGGCTGAGTGGCCCAGCTTGAGATGGCTTATACTTTATATACTAAATAAAGCCAAAGAGCCAGGGCAGGCCGGTCAAGCCGGCATGAGGAGATTTCTAATATGTGCACAGATTACTCCGCATCTGTACTCTTCTACTCCAAGGAGAAATTGAGTCGTTATTTTCTTTGGCAGAGTTCAGTTTAGATTGAACTGGTTGTATAGGAAATAATAACGTGGCTATCCTTTCAAACGTGAGATATCCTCGGAATTATATCATAATATCTATCTTCTATGGTTTGGAAACAGAGTATATAAATGCACTTCTCCAATATTTGGCTACGGTTAGTCTCATCATCGGGTGGATGTTTTCACATTGAGTCTACTAGTCTTTGATCTGATCTCCAGAAGGATTTTCTGATTCTCGATTGGAAACAATTTCAGGCGAGAGTGAGAGCGCTCGGTGTTCATTGTTAGTTTAGTGCCATCGCTTCCTTGTCTCGTCTCAAATAATAATCAGAGGAAGAGATGATGAGGAGCAAAGGAATCATCTTGGGACTCTGCTTTTCTCACTTTTTTCTCCTGATGTCCATCGCTCTGGTCGCAGTGGAAGCTGAAGATCAACCCGTATCAGAAACCAATCACCAGAAAAATAATAGCTCTCCAGTCATAACTGAAAACATCAATAATACTCTTCCTCTTAATGTCAGCACTACTGCGGTCCCTAGCCTCCCTTCGCAGCCAAATGACACTTCTCCAATTTCCCCAATCAACAAAGACCAAAATACTCCAGATATTATACAAGTAATTTATTCCTACTCATTTCCAATTTTTTGTTCGATAATTGTACATTTGGAAACTACATGATGATTACGGAACCTATACGTTCGTATATTTTGCATTCATTATTTGTACTTTGTCTTCATTAGGGTGGAAAGCTTGGAAAAGTTGCAACAGCCCAAGATTTAAAAAGCAAGGTTAAAGAAGATAACTTAGAAGACACAAAACGTAGCGGCTGGGTGGGAGATTGGCTCAAAGTAAGAAAGATCTATTATAATTCAATTTAAGTTTAACAATTTATAAGTAAAGTTTGATATTATTGTTCATTTTATTATTATACTGAATTTATGTACTGATGTCTTTAAAATTTTGAATATTTGAAACGCTTACCCTTTTCAGTGTAAATTTGTCGACTGTTCCTCAAACGACGATGATGATGACGACGAAGACGACGAAGCGGGCGCGGGTGTTATACAACCTAAGACTGATAGCAGATCTGATTTTAAAAAACCAGTACTTCTTAGTAAACATGAAATTGGCCCCCTGGAAATGTCCTTGTAGGATATGAATATTGAAATAAGGATTTTTAATGATTGCGCCATATTGCACTGTTGACATTTATAAGTGTACTCTTGATGTTTGTAAAAGAAGCGATAACGATTTATTTCTTTGTATAAGTCCTTGATGTATAAATACTATATTTCCTTTGGCGAGTGAAAGTTAAATAAAATAGAAGACACGAGATGAATTGAACTGAGTCAGTAGTGCATGGAGTTTATTTGGATGGAGGAAGGGGTAATGTAGGTTACTAGATCCTAAATGTATGCACGAAGAGATACCTACAAAGAATTAATAAAGTACGATATACCATTATGAATTTATGAACTTGTGATTCGGGTAGCTCTATTTTGCTGAGAGAAAGAGATGACTACTATAGATATAAAGAGAGCCGGTCTTTGCGGGATAAGGAGTGTAAATAGTTAGTTTAGTATTATATTGTGGGTGGGTGCGAGAGGAAAGCTGTTACTTACTATAAAAGGAGAGAACTCTCGACCTACATTTTCATTTCTCTCTGGCAAATTAATTTCTCATTTCACTGGACTGTCATTCATCATTATTTATTGTCGTTGTAAAGTTAACTTAAGTAAAGTGAAGTTCTCTCTAAAAGTAAAGTGAAAGTGACTGTCTTGTCGACAAAAGGGAGTTGCTATAAATGTAAGGAAATGACATCTGCTAATTCCATCATTGTCTTTAGTATTTATTGTGAAAAGTTATCTTGTTCATATCTAACTGACTGAGCCAGTGGCACTCACTTTCGGGTCTAGCTTTGTATATTTGGAAGAGCAAGTAGCAATAGGCAGCGTTGTAGAACGAATAAAATAAAAGTACATTACACTCAGTGCCAGCCAAATAAATACCTACAGACACTGTTTGAATATTCATAGTCATTGTCTACGACTGCTCTGCTGCATTGCCTATGTTCCTTGCATACATGTGCATTTCATTTATGTGTTCCTTTATTACCTAATAATACCAACACTATAGAGTGATTCAAGAGAAAGTGGTGCTTTCACCAATAACCATAGTTTAATAAACCGTATTGCTAAGAGGAAAAGTACAAAGTCTCACTTTATAATTCTTAGCATCAAGAAGAAAGAATTCCCCCAAAATTTATTTCTCTTGCTGTAGAAAAATAGTATTTCTTTTAGTAAATACTAAAACTAGAGCCTTCACCTGTATATTTGGTCGGGGTATGTGCAGGAATGAAAGAGAGCGTAATAGGCAATATTATAGTTACTTTCGTTAAGATTCATTACCCATGACTATGACTAGCACTGTGATTTGACAGTGCACACGACTAGAATGAAACTATTTCTTTCCCCGTTATGGCTAAAAGTGCCGTAAGTGAATCGTTTTCAAATGTAAGACTAAAGGTGCCTATATGGGTCTTATATTTAGAACAATTTCAGCATTCTCCTTCATATTTCTACTGTGCACATATGTTCCCTAACATTCTGGAGAAAGAGCTGTGGAAGACGGAGAATTTTATAAGTAAATATGCAAAGAAGTGGAATGTGAGCACCGAGCGGTGATTTAAAAGCACATTAAGAGGCATATTAAAATGCAAAGGTCGGAAGAGAGCGTAGGCTTCACTTCCCTCGCTTCGGTTGACACATTAGGAAACTGGGACAGACATTTGACTTGACATGGAGTACTGCGAAGAGGACGTCTTACGAATAACATAACTAACATCGTATGACATCCAAATGGCTTTCTCCAGTAACAATCTTAATCCAACTCCCTCTCCACAATCCCTTCCACTACTGTACATATTTACATACAAACATCAGGCGTTTCCTCCGATAAAATTCTAGGTAAACGACACATAATTCTGAGGTGGTTAAGTCACTTTCAAAAAGTCTTCCTTTCAAAAAATGTAGCCAATATATCTGATAACAAATGTTTCAAATAACAAGTGTGCGCCTTCGGGGAAAAAACTTTTCATCCTGTGCTCTATGTACTTAGCATTAGGTACTGCCTACTGATGCACTATATAGTCACATTAATTGCAACTCTATTATTTACATTGCAAAAATTCATTATAAATTTATTTGAGTTATGAACTTTAATTAAAGTTTCAAGAACAAACACTACCTTTGATAATAAATACCTGCAACTCAGATTTTTATTCAAAATTAATCATGCAAGCAGTATGCAGTTCGAAATTCCGTGAGCTAAAATTTTGCATCACACTCTTGAACTATGATTCGGTTAATTCAGGGGGAAAGTGTGCTTTCTCCGCTTTACTTCACAAAAGGATTATCTATTTCACGTAAGATTAGAGAGTGCTTAGCGCCATCTCAGAACAGATGTTGTGAGTAATACAGTTTTAGTGGGATTTCAGTAAATATTTTAGATGATCTGTCCACACGGAAGAACAGACATTTCGATATCTATTTCACTCCGATTCCTCCGATCCCCGATCTTTCTGAATTGTTATAGACTTCAAAATAATATTTTGGATTCTTGAAAGCCAAAGATGCTGGTTTAATTGAAAAAAGCAAATGGAATTTATCGGTTTTGGACAAAGGTAAGTTTACACAACAGAGATAATAGGATTATATTTATGTAAATAATAAATGATCTATGAGTCAAACAAAAACATTGATTTTCGTTCGTTTTGTGTAATATATCGGAGTGTCAAAGGTCTATATTTTATGTTGTCTGTGTTGTATATTATGTATCTAATTAGAATAGCTTTCTTGATTCCAATGACATAGATCTTGTGTGTTATTTGCGTTATTTGCAATATTTTTTGTCCGTTTCAGGATGGACTAATTTGGATTTGCAGTAACACAACAGTAGCAGTGTCGTGTAGCCTAAAACTCTTAAAAAATCAGATTGTCGGACTCCAAAATTGAAGACAAGTAATAATATGGACATAAATTCTCCAGTGGATGTTTTAGACTTGGAGGATGGTGAATTGCCTTCTTCTGACGACGATAAAGAAGCAGATGAAAACAAGAGCGAACATTTTCTGGTACTAATGACATTGCTAGTTTGAATTTGATATTGAATAGGATATAGAATAAGTAGATACGTTTTGTTGGAAATAGCATTATAATCCAAATTATAAGATGGCATTCATTTTTATATTCAATTGACTATTAGGGTTGCGAAGATTATATTGTTCCAGAGCGACCCAAGTCTTTGACAAAAGCCCTATTACAGCAGTCTACCGCAGGAATCGCAAATTCAAAATCCTCAACATGCGAAGATGAGTCAGATAATAATTATAAATCAAGCAGTACATCCTCTGATAGCGAAGACGATATGAAATCAAAGAAACGACGAATGTCAGATAAAAATAGTAGCATTACCTTTAATACTGGTTCACAGGAACCAGGAACGTCAACAGCTACTAATTCCTCAGCGTTTCAAGAAGCTGCACAAAAGTTTCAAAATAGTCTCCCGAAGAAAGTTAACAATATTTGGGCCGATGTCATTCATGATGAACAAGCAGCCCAAATGATTAATCAGTTAGGAATGAAACAGCAATTCACAATTGAAAGGGGTTCTGAGAGTTACATGCTTGATGTTAGAAAACGAAAGAGAACAAGAGCTGATTCTGAAAGCAGTGAAATTTCAAGTGCGGGATTGAGTGATAATGCTAAGGAATATTTGCGATCTTATGTCGGCGAAGAAGATGGGGATTCTTCTAAGGTAGAACAAGATAATTCTGGGGTAGGTTTGGAAATGCAGTCAGAGGATGATATCACATTATCTGAAAACGGAGGTCAACATCGTTCTCGTAGTAAAAAGGTCAGTAATATTGAAATACTAACATCAAAAAATTAGTATTCAAGAATTGTGAATTTTTGAAAATGGCAAATTCTTAAAATATACTAGTATAGGGAAATACTAAACTCTTAATATGTATCTTTCTGTGCAGAGGAAGAGGAGACGTGAGCGTCAGTCTCATAAACATAGAATGATTAAAAAACTAAGTAAAATGGACGATAAAGAGTTTGCTAATTACTTAATTTATGCTCTGGGTGAACCAAAGCAGGCCTTAATGTGTAAGTATTAAAATTGTGTAAAAATTTAATATTAATTACTATTGTGACAAGATTTTTAACTTAACATTTTTAAAATCCCTAGTTCGAGTTGTATCCGTTCTGGGAAGGCAAACGGCAGAGAGACTATTTCTTAAAACTATGAAAATACAAAGGAGAGGAGGACTTTATATTCGGGTAAGATTGTATTTTTATATTTTATTGATCGAATATGTAAAGCCTAATACTCTAACCATCTTGCCAAAAGTTATTATAAATATGGTGTTTCCTGTTTTAGAATCAACAACGTCTGCGGACTCCAGGTGGGGTATTACTGTACCTTATTCGCGGGGATAATAAAATCAGTGAAAAACATGTGGATGAGTTGTTTAAATTAGAGAAACAGCAGTTCAATAAGATGAAGAAAAAAGAATTGGATAAGAAGCGACGTAGACTGAGATTTGAACTGCGGAAACAACAGATACAGTACCAAAGCCTTGGTAAAATCCATTATAATTTAAGATTAGCTTAAGTTAATAAATTAAGCAACCCATCATTACAATATCTTAATTTCTTTCAAGCTGGAGGTACTGGAATGTCGTCGATGGCTGGCATCGCCAATGAAGACAACGACGGATATCTAAATTCTTCAGACGAAGCAAAGATCAATGTAGACGAAGATGACGATGAGGATTCTTCTGACGACGATTGCATAGATCTTCATTGTGACCCTAGCGATCTAATTACGTAAACTATAACTGAAACCATGCGTTTATTAGTTTATATAGACTAGGATTTTGCGTTGCCCTTGAATTAGGTCACCTTATTTAACTTTGGTAAAGAAACCACTAGCAAGAAGACTGTTGCATTTGTTTTTGTTACACCATTATTACTTTATATTGTTAGAAAAAGTTATAAGAACGCAGATTGTAATTATAACTATAAACGAAAGGCAAGCGGCAAGCCATAACAGAAGCTCGCCCGAGTGAAGGGGGCCGTGTACACAGTTTACGATTAATCATTTTGACTATTAAAATACACAAAGAGTCAAGATAATTTTGACTATTAAAATGCACAAAGAGTCAATCAGATATATTTGACTATCAAAATGCATAGAAAGTCAAATTAGATAATTTTGACGATCAAAATGCATAGTCAAATCAGATAATTTTGGCTATCAAAATGCATAGAAAGTCAAAGTAAGTAATTTTGACTATTAAAATGCATAATAAATAGTCAAATCAGATAATTTTGACGATCAAAATGCATAGTCAAATCAGATAATTTTGGCTATCAAAATGCATAGAAAGTCAAATCAAGTAATTTTGACTATTAAAATGCATAA
>JABASH010005639.1:0-11773 GCA_019776445.1 Tomocerus maximus | reverse complement strand
GGTTCATGGGAAAAGGTGTTGTCAACGTTTCTCGGGCAAATTCTCAAAATAGTGTCACATACTGGGGACCAATACATTGAGTGTCGTGTATCTGACCTCGTTGTGTAGATCTCAATAATAATTGTGTGTCAATAATAGTTGATGGAATAATTGTCCATTCTTCTTTATGTTGATATTAGGATTACTAAGTATAAAGCTTTTAATTGCCGTGGGTTTACAATGTTGATTTATTGAAAACGTAAATCAGCGTTGCTGTGACAATAATGAAGAATTGAATGTTGAGTTATATTTCTAAATATAGAGGAATTTTACAATGTTCTTTCTTGCAGTTGCTCTAATTTTGCGTTTTTCTTTTGTAGTTAGGGTCCAGGACAAATATTGACGAGCGGCATACTCTCTTACAAGAGCTAAATTGGCCTCGCATTTAATGGTATCAATCGGGAACAAAGCAATACCCCTCGACTGAGTCGGCGTATTGAAAGGGTATATTATACGATTCACAATGGGACACAATGTAAATAGGTATGTGTTATTTAAATTTCTATGAGGGCTGCACTGAATCACTGAGAGGGCTAACTTAAATGCTTCTTGTAACAGAATCAGTTCCTTATCCTTACCATGTCGACCTGTTATCAGTATCTGATACAATAGTTCGTTTTGCCAATCGAAGGTGTTATTTTGTGATAAGATAGTTAGTCCCTCCGTGCCAAAATATAATGTTCTTGGTGTTCTTTTTGCAGCAAATACTAATAATTTATGGAGCATTCCTCGTTGATTTTATATTGTACCTTGATGGGAGTCAAGTGAAGAGCTTACTTGCAGATCCAAGGTTTAGTAAGTCGCTTGAAGATATTATAAGGAAGTAAGCATCCCCAGGGTACCTCCACAACGTTTCTAGTAAAATATTGAGGAACTAATTCCAAGGAATCAGGATAGACTTCCACTGAGTCATCAACGGCTCTTAATAGTAACGCAGACCCAGGAACAGTCGCAAAAACTTATCTTGAAGTAGTGGCTTATAATACTTATCTAGCAGGCTCTATTATCTATTTATTGAGAGAGTCCCAGTCGACCTCACAAAAAGCTGTTGATTCTAGAGTGGAATATATTCTGGACGCACATACAATCTTCCACCGCAGTAAACTTTCTTAATGTCTCTTGTAGAAATAAAGAAAATAATAAACTCGTGATGATTGCTTGTTCCATGATTCTAATTCACAGTAATTGTTAACACTTCATTGAGATTAAACGGTGGTCCCGGTTCAAAAAACTTCCTATGGGACTTTTTTGTATCGCAGAATCTCTGCGATAGGCGCTCTCTGCGTGTAGTGAAACGAGTTTTTCTAATTGGAGTTGGTCTAGTCCTTTTTTTAAAACTTCTGAAAATTGTTTAGTGTTGTAAATTTCTGTTTCTTTATCAAAATTATGGGGACTATTGAAGAAAATAGGCAAGAACCAACAGGCTCCTCCGGCATAATGTAAGGGCCATGAGAAAATTAGATACCGTTGATGACAGAGGATATATTGATATAAATATATTACAAAGATCATAGAAAGCTTATTCTAATATAACATGAGATATATAACTATATACTCTCAAATACTCCGCCTTTTCCTTTTTAAAATTTTGTTTAGTGTAATTTATAGCATATATCTATGGGATAAGCTCTAGGACAATTACACCATCTACTTGAATCTTTTTGGGTTTTGTTTGCATCTAATTTTAGGTTAACCTATTGACCCATTTTAAGTTCGATCTATTTATAGGAATCTGGAGGGGGAAATCTCCAGTCATGTTTCCTTTGTAATTGCTTTCGTCAAACAAACAAATGACGAATACTTCTCAGTGTAGCAACCCTCACGTCTGAGGGTGGCTATACTCCTTTGGTATATAGACCTCTGTTGGCTGCTCTATATAGATCGCGCTCAAGTCTCCGTTCATCCTTCTATAAGCGACATATCTTCACATTTAGTATATCCCTTTATAATCTCTGAATATCCTGTTCAATCAAAATCAGTCTGGAGGTATCCGTTCAACATCGATTCGGAGGTATCAACGCAGCATCGATTTGGAGGGATCACCTCAACATCGATTCGGAGGAATGACCTCAACATCGATTCGGAGGTATCAACTTAATATCCATTCGGAGAAATCAACTCAACATCGAATGCGTTCAGTGATAATCGGAGATGGGTCTTTATACTGTATTCCAAGCTTTAACGTAGACATTTATACTACCACTATTTACATGACCATTTCAATGATGGTTATATGGTCTACGCATTCTTTCCTATTCATGGTCTATTCTGTTTGGGTTCCAATATACCCCGAGTACATCCTAGTACTTTAATCATCCTGAGAAGGGCTATGTTTCCTTTTACTCATATTTGATCATCAATGTATAGTTATACTCTCAATACTTTATTAGTCGTTCTCTAGACTTCTCTTACATAATATACTCCTGAAAATTTCAATTTTATATTAGGCATAGTGTGGCCACACTATTGATAATATAATAATAACTATGCATTAATACTAATATTATGACATATTGTATCTAGGTACCTACATTGTATTTAGTCATACTTGTGTATTGTAAGCTTTAGTTTACTAAATGTATTGTATTGTACATCCTATCTGATCAACTTTTTCTCTCTCCTCTCCGTTCACTCTCATTCGGATGCGTCAACACCTTTCCGTGCCGAATCGTATTATCTTATCGATTACACACACACATACGAATCGTGAGTGACGCCGCTCCGAGTGAATACCATATAAACGGCAGCCCTCACCTCATTCCCGTTGGAATCTACTGTCGACCTTTCTCTCCTTCTCTCTTTCCGAATCTCTCTCCACCTCTCTGTTCTATTGTACTGCTAAATAAAAGAGCTTTCAGCTCAACAAAAAGTACTAAAAACCTTTTCCTTATTTATTTCCACGGATAATCTAGTTTCACTTTCATCAGACATAAATAAGAACCCGTATTTCCACAAGTTTGGTGGCCCGTGGAATTGTCCCAAAAGAAAGTGAAATCCTGGTTATCCTTTTCCATCCTGAAAATTCTCACATTACCCCTTACCGCTGCAAAAGTACATAATTTTCGAATTAGTTAATTGATCTTATACCCATTTGTATACAGATCCCAATTACCATAGGTAATTGGGATCTGTACAGTACAGTACAAGGACAGTACAAGGTAATAAGTTTATAATAGCAGCTATAGACATTTTTTCTAAATTCGTAGTTTTAAAAGCTACAAAAGATCAATCGGCAGAAACTACCGCTAATTTTCTTTTAGAAAATACAATATCTATCTTTGGGTGTGTCGAAACGATTTACAGTGACAATGGCGCTGCATTTCGATCAAAAGTTTTGAAACCTTGGAAAGATCAATCAATATTAAACATAAATTCTCTGCTCCATATTCTCCCTGGTTTTCAGGTAATATAGAACGTAGTAATCAATCTATTAAAACGATATTGAAAACTATATTGGAAACTCAACAGCATGAAACATGGGATGATTTCATATGGAGTATATCTTTCATTATCAATACTAGTAAATCACGGACAACTATTTCTCTGCTCCATATTCCCCCTGGTTTTCAGGTAATATAGAACGTAGTAATCAATCTATTAAAACGATATTGAAAACTATATTGGAAACTCAACAGCATGAAACATGGGATGATTTCATATGGAGTATATCCTTCATTATCAATACTAGTAAATCACGGACCACTAATTTCTCTCCATTTCAAATCTTGTATGGACGGAAAAATCTATTTCCTATCGATTTTCAATTACTACCTACTATTGATAGTGATAGAGAACTAGAGTTACAACGAATTAAAAAGATACGACATATTGTAAAGCACAATATTGCCAAGGCTAAAATCCAAAGGAAAGAAATTTTTGATGAAACTCATTTAAATACTAAATATACTCTAGGTCAACAGGTATGGGTTTATAGTCCTGTTACACCTAAGGGAGATAATCGAAAACTTACTAAACGATGGCTAGGACCGTATTATGTTATTAAACAATTATCACCTCTTCGGTATGAACTTCGACACGAACATTCTGGAAAACTTAAGGAATCCCATATATGTTATATGAAGGCTAATTATGAAGCATTTGAGGAACTAGAAGGCGAAGAATACGATTTTGAAATGATAACTTGGATTAAGGAAACGACTGATTTTCTACATATTCCACGTACACCTCAACTATGGAAGGAATTACAAGACAATTGGGAATTGCTACCTACACCAATGCAAGGAAACAATTACATCTTTCTGAAATACCAAAAATTGGAGTATGGTTTATTAAGCCAATTTCAAGAATTATACGAATTCATTATGCATATCTTGAGAAAGAATATAACAATAATACCTTTAATTAATCTACATCCTGACAGTCTTTTAAAACCCTTATTTCAACAAATCGACAATAACGGCAAATGGAATAGAGGAGAAGTTTTGGTCACTGGAACAATTATATTTGACCTACGGAACCTGACAATTTACAAACTTAATATAACAGAACAATTCTTTTCACAAGAAGTTTTCTTATTTGTCATTGAAGAATTGCCTATCATCACTACAAGAGATCAATTAAGTCAACACTGTTTACCAATATTGATAACAATATTAAAATATACAGATTTACGAAAACGTAATTCCATCTTAGTATTACAAGATTCAGTGGACCCTTATAAATATTACTTAATACCAGGTCTAATCACAACAATGATATTACTACGATATTATGATGAATGGCCTTCATTAAAATTGGTCTGCAAAAAACTTTATACGGAAGCTCCAACTCTTTTCATTGATTCCACCGCTTTTGAATATATTATATGGATTACACTTGGAGTTGCTAAATATCTCTTCAAACTCAATCATGTAGAAAATGATTGTGAAATTCAGGAGAATCCATTGGAAATCCTAGATGATGATTCTAGTGGAGAAGATGATATTCCTCCTAATCCCGTTCAAACTCCTCCTATCACAATTGATAATAATCCCGTTCCAACGACTAATAATACTGCACGATCAAATGAAAATGAAACTCCTATACCCGGTCCTACATTGTCAATACATAATAACACACCTGACCTTCCCTTAGAAACTATACCTATTATTGTTGAAGCACAAACCAGAATACAAAGTCAACCTACAGATCTTAGGCGAAGTACACGAATCCGAAACCCCCCAAAATATTTAGAGGATTATGTATTATAACTTAATACTTGATATTTTTATTTTAGATGCCACGAATTTTACTTCTCTTTGTTCTGACCTATATCCATTTTTCTCACTCCCAATACCCCCCAATTATGACTACATTGACATCTGCAGTATACCCAACAGAGGTAGATGATACTATCATCTACGAAGGATCAGCTATTTTGCACTTTTTCTTTCCGACTTTGCAAAAACCTAGAAAATTCACAATGTTTGCCGAATTAAAGGATCGAT
Organism: Tomocerus maximus; assembly: GCA_019776445.1. Taxonomy (NCBI): domain Eukaryota; kingdom Metazoa; phylum Arthropoda; class Collembola; order Entomobryomorpha; family Tomoceridae; genus Tomocerus; species Tomocerus maximus. The sequence continues at coordinate 6,287 of JABASH010005639.1, read as the reverse complement.
GCACAACTCAACAATTACCTTGTGATCAGTTATTGAAATTTGAATACCCTTTTTCCTCCTTCACTACATCCCTACTACGACACCGTAATGCAATAGTTGATCAGGATTCTCCAAGTATGTTGATAAACTACACAAATACGGCAACTTTTCAAATTCTTCAACACAATTTCAACTGGGAACACGAAGTTAAAAATAATACGACGGATGGGGTATCACACAGGAAGAAGAGAGGATTATTTAATGCCGTAGGCTTGGTTGGGAGAGCTTTATTTGGCTTTGCAACAGTAGATCAAATAGATCAGCTACAGGAAAATCAACAGAGCATTGTCAATTATGTAAACGAAATGCGAGACTCGGTCGTTGAAAATCATCAATTACTAATACAACAAGCTGAAACTATTTCTACACTACAATTTGACTTATATAGAGTAAATACACGTATTCTACACGTTATGAACGAGATGGTAAAGGAGATTGAAAAACTTACGAACACTGATACCGAAATTTTCAACCTAATGGCACACAACTTGTATTATATTCAATATAACACAATACTGACCATTCACATGATTATGGACGAAGCATGCTTAGACAAAAGAATACCCAAGTTATTTATTTCCCCTATGGTTCTCAGATCTGAATTAAGAAGATTAGAAATATCACTTAATAAATTGAACCTTACCTTGGCTATTCCAGTAAATCGAATAAGCAAATATTATAAACTACATTTAGCCTCCTGTATCAACTCAGCCACGAATATCCATGTCATAGTCAAAATCCCTTTTAAATCTATTAATGCAGATTGGCGATTATTCCAACTAACACCCATACCTATGAGATTTAAAGAAATTACATACATACCAAAAGGAATACCACCTTTTGTTGCCAAAAATAAACAACAACTTATACCTTTGCTAGAATCAGGGGCGCATAAATGCGATCCATATACCCAACCTATGTGTCTTGTAAACGTTTATTCTTCTAATATATCTTCTGATAGTCCATGCTTAAGTACAATATTTAACGGAGGAATAGCCGAAGACTTGAAAGTCTGCCGTTTTGAAAAAATACCTACTACTCAACCTCGGATCACTATTATTGGCCCAAATCTCTTTGTTATTACTAATCCAACGCCAGAAGCAATTGTTAAATGCGATGAAAGACCTAAATTATATTTCGGACAAGGAAACCCAACCGGAGCATTTTTAATAAAATTGGCTTGTAATTGCACTATTGAAATGACTGGATTTTTACCTATAAAACCACTTGTTCCTTGTGAAGCATCTGCTTTGGAGTTTACCGTGTCACAAACTATCCCGGCAGCATGGTCCCAATTTGAAAAAATTATTATACCAGCAAGTCATAATGTTAACTTCACCTCTCAATTTCACGATATTGATTCAATTATGGACCCCTTTTGGGATAATAAGACTTCACTGCAAGCAAGGATTGGTACTAAAGGAATTATACTACCCAGACTGGTACTTAAACAAGCTCATGAATCTAATTTCATACTTCTTGGCTGGAATTTATTACTGACTGGAATAGTAATCTACTTAGTCTACAAAATCTATCGTATTACTCAATTACTACCGCTAATATCTGCAACCTACTGTGGATTGGATTCCTTGACTAATAATGAGATTGAAGAACTAATCAATCATTGTCGAATTCCTATATATGTAGAGGCTTTAATAATAGTCCAACTTATATGTATTTTGGTCATCATTATGATATTAATCCACTGTCATTATTCTGGTGGCACCTTTAACTGGAGATTCCGAACTACCAACCCTTCAAATCCCACTCCACGTCATTCTCATTCTACACCTACATCTACCCCTTTGACCCTGACAAGGAGGGAACATCCTACTTATAACTCGACGTTAACAACTAATTCCACACCATCACATAACCCTCTATCAGCTATCAACTGGAATATGAATTCTTATGGAAGAAATATAGTTCCCGCAGAATTACTACATCCTCTCAACACAGAATTAATGCGTAGGACAGCCGAAATTCGCGAATCAGCCCACTATGATGAACCAAAGGTTACTTACGCTACACTGGATGGAAAACTGCATCTTCTGAAAAGAGAGAAATCACAATCTCTGCCCCGATCAACTACTTACTATGACAACCTGCAAGCTCTTGAATTAATGGACAAACAAAATTCATCCGAATCTCTTACGTTAGAAGAACCACCAACTTATTATGAAACATCCAAGTGTCATCGATCTAGGTCTAGATCTAAAAATAGAGCTCCTTCTGCTCCTCGTAAACCTTCCTTAAAAAATCCTTAAATCTTTGAAAACAAACAAAAATTACACCTCACACATTTACTCTGCTTGTATTGTACTGTTCGTGACTAATTTGTCTGGTGATAGTTATTAACTTGAATTTAATCTAAACATTTTAAATAAAATTATAATACTACATTATAGTAATGACACATCATTTGACTATTATCCGTGGCTTACAAAAACTGGAAGAAGTACTAAACACTCAATATGCCCTAATTATCACAAAAATAAATTCACCTGATAAAATTGACACTACTTCGTTTCTATGCGGACAGATTACCTGTCTGGTTCTCGTTCTACTTCTGATGCTACTATTTAGTGCTTGGGAAATTGTAATCAAAATAAGTAATCGACGATTGATTAAAAAAACAACTGATGTTATTTTGTTACCACCACCACCAAGTGATTTATGAATAAAGAGATGTACTTTCCCAAAGTAAATAATAACACAAGAATTTGTTTATTAAATCTTAAAGACTTGGGGGATATGAAATTCGTGCCAGAATACTACAGAGAAGTGGTTCGCAATTGTACCAAAAACATTTCTACAGCCTTTAATCAACAAATGGAACCTTCTTTCCGTTTAGAATACATATTAATAATTATACTTATGACTATCATTGTCATAGTAATGATTGTTAGTCTTATTCGACACATCTGTAACAAAAATAGAGTGCATCCATTCTATACTACTCCGCCACCTACTCATGGACTTGGAAGATGTTACTATAGAACATCAGAATTATAATGTCTATAGCAGACGTTCAATATAACAATTATCTATAATGCTGACAACAACAGCATCCTATAGAAAACAAGTGGAATTATACCTAAAAGCTAATGGTCATTTCCCGAATTATGACATTAAATATATAACAACAACAAAGTTACTTATTAAAAGTACTAAACTCCAAAATAATATTGCAGCATCACGTATTGGAAGAATTCGCTCTGAGCCAGTGACTAAATATACATACGCCTGGGTTAGATTTATGACAAGAGGACTTTTGATGTTCCAAACGATTTCCAACTGGATGGACGACGACTGTAGCAATTTAATTAGAAAAACTTTCCATTACAATGAAAAAATTGATGCTCCTTATCATATACAATTCAACATACAAGCTACGCCTCACTCCCCTATATTTATGACTACAATAAAAAATAATAGCCTGATCCTATACGAAGCCACACGATTACTTATTTTTCGTATCCCTAAAACACTACTACCGTGACTAACCAATGATAAAAAGAATTACAAAAATTTACATGTCTGATAAAACATTTTTTATCAAAACAGACTATTGAATAAAATTATACTTCATTAACTATAAAAAGTGCATCCAAATTTTCATTGTTGTCACTTCCTATTTCAACTTCCAACAGTGACTTTGTGCAACGATGCGTCTCAAACCGAGAATCGCGCATTTTGAAGAACTAAAACGCTACTTTGCGGATACAGAAATTTGTTGCATAAGAGAAAGAAACATTGTGCCTGAAGATATTGGATTTACTATCCAGTCATTACAAAAAATTCTTAAAGATCAAGAAACTGTACCTAAAGTGCGTTGGTATGCAGCCAGAAAAATTATTAATAGTCATGTACATAATACTTTTCCCTATTTTAGTGCTATATACCACATTTTTAGTGCCTCTGACTACCAGAAACACTTATTTCTGACATGGCCCCTAGATTACATTAACACCGAAGAAATTTGCTACTTTATTCCTCAATTCTTTAGTAACCCAGAACTATTCGACAGAGATAGAGTAATTCTAACATACACCCAATTCTCAATCGTAGTAAAGAAAGGATGTGAACTACTTAATATTACCTACCCCATTTGTGTCAGTGATCATATCCCTATTCTATATAAATGGTATACATTCTACGCCTTAGGCAATAGATTGACACTTCCTACTGCTACAGTGAGTATCACTACTCAAATACTTGGAATTTTTGGACTAATAAAGGAACTAAGCTACCCACTGAAAATTGGAAATGAACTAACACTACGTTCTGTTGACGTTATTCGCTACTTACTTAGAAATAAAAACAACAAAAGAGAGAAGGAAGCAATACAAGTCATCATTAATAACGTGACAGGTCTTGGAACTCTAAGTAATCCACTGCATTTAAATAGACTGAATGCTATTGCATATATGTTTTCAAAATTCGTATCAAAATCCACCGAAAATATATACTACCTATCCGCCGATTTATCAAGACTTCTCACAATAACTCAGTGCGAATACATGATGGACCTAGAACAAAATCCTGATTCTTATAAAGGTGATCTATATACTAGAGTGCAAGACATAACTAAATTTATTGAGTTATTAACATCTTTCTTAAATGATCCGATTGAGGAACCCGACACAACAGTGATATCAGTTGAATAATATACTCAACATGACTGATGCCAAACTGCTCTTCTACTGTTCCCCCAGGGATATTCAAAGAATTTATTGTGCTGGCAGACTCTATGTTGCCGCAGTCTATCAAAAAGATGACTGGGAAAATACTGCCTACTGTGAGGTGAATTGGGACGCCTTAATTAGTTGGTGCACTGGACATGTCACCTACGTTGACCATCTTCTACAAGACTTAGTTTATTCCCGTATAAGAGGCAGTAAAATCCTCTTTACAGCCTTGGAAAAAGCACTAGTACCACCAACTAATAGATGTCTATTGCCTTTCTACTTCACAGAAAAATATCTAATTAATATACCCCCAAGTGCCTTTTTACCATATGCCTTGTTTAAAAAATACTTTATTCCACCAATGAGAAAAGCATGTCCCGAAGCTGCCCCCGGTGAATACCGTCAACAATATAAAATATATTCTGCATATATTGCTGGCGATGGAAGACAACGGGACTTTATAAAGAAAATCTTACTATATGCTTCCAAACGTAATCCACGAAAACCTAAATACACCCCAGATGGAATGTCAGTACAGAGATTCATTCGCCATTTAACCCAAAAAGTTATCTGTGAATGGCAGAAGGAACTCCTATATACTGTATTAGTCAAAACCACATTTTGTTACCGAGATCAAATTCCGATCACTCAACAACAAGGATACGATTTCGTATTTCAAGTATGTAAGTGTACACCATACAGAAATTTAACTAATACGGACTTATTTGAACTTTGTCCCGTAGTATATAGTCTTTTGGATATCTATCAAAATAACCCGACGGTAGAAATACCCCTCTTTCCACCCAACCCTATCAAAAAATTGCATACTTTACAACTAATACTACAATCTGGAGAAAGAAAATACATGTTTCAATCTTGGTCATATAATCAAATACGTAACTGGAGAGAAGAAGTAAAAAACAATTTAACTCAGCGAAGGGAAAGACCATCGAGACCGAGCATATTTAAAGACCCTGACAGTGACACCGAAGAGTGTTAACTTTGACTGATAATATGAACGATTCACTCTTCAACTTCAACAACGAACCACATTAAACCAAGTGAAAACTATAGTTTTACTATAGTAGTTCTACTACCAACTGCTAACTACTAACAACATACTATGAACACCAACAATTTCCAATTAATTTAAGATCACAGTGATGACGAGTGTTGTGCAACAAACTAAATATGATAAATGGAAACAATTACTACGGTCATTATCAGGGAACACTCAAAAGGAGTGGCGGCCTTCTATCACTCTACACAACATCGCTAGGACAACGAGGGAACTATGCCTTCTCTTACTCTTCACAACATCGCCAGGACAATTTCAACGGAACTACTCTTCCTCTCCTCATTCTACAACAAACGGAGTTCGACGCGAGTGTATTTAAAATGAAAACAAAAGACTGCAAGTCTCATTTAAAAAAAAAAGCAAATTATGTGACATTACATTTATTGTATCTCTGAGTCATAGGTTACAGTGAAGTGAAAACAAAAATGTATAAGGTATGTCAATATATGTACATAGTGCTATATTAATACAATGGCTAC
>JABASH010005638.1:0-11773 GCA_019776445.1 Tomocerus maximus | reverse complement strand
AGGGCCATGATAGCCCCTCAGAAAATATGTGGTTCATGTTTTAAAAAATATGACAACTTTTTATTCCCCACGGGGGATGTGCTATCGCTGTTCTACGCATCGACCAGGCAGCCTTAAGCAAACTAAATGTTCATGCATGAACATTGCCGACTTTGCTGATATTGCAATCTGACAAATCAAGATCAAGCCCAAATGTTCACAGTAGCATAATGTATCAATACTTTCATATACTACGTAGCTATATTTAAGTAATTATGGCGGTATCATGTACACTTATTGGATACTTGCATTCTTGCATATATAATATATGGTAATATAAACTAATTTATTACACATGCTTATATTTAATGTAGAATGAAGGCAAGAAAGTAATCAGCAAAATAAATTGCAAGTTAAGAAACAAGAGGAGTAAATTACGTTTTGCTAATTAGTCTACCTATTGGTGCTGACTATATGAGATGTGAACACGGTGTGTACATGGAATAAAACAAAATTTTCACGCTAAGCTTGGCATTAGTATTGCTCATAAATCAAGGTTCTTTGATTTAGTTTCATTAATTGTTGTGAATAAAGACAAATCCTCAAGTGAGAGTCTGGGAGCTAAAGTTGACTAAAACTAGTCCCATGCAGTGATAATAATTTACACTTGGGTTTTCAATGAACAGGAGCTTTTGTGTGTACACACGTAGCTGTCGACAAGTACTACGTCGTGACTACTAAAGATCCTATAGTCACTCTCAAATGTATTCACATTTAATCTTAATCCGATTATATATCAGGGAGCTAGAACAGCAAAGATAAATGTATTTTACTTATTTTGCAATGACTGCATATTGCAGGGATATGTACGTGTATTAATTATGCGCAAGCATATTAATTGTTACTAAGTAGTTTCCCAGTGGAGAATTTTTGAAACTTGACATGGACATTCATGTTGCCATTTAAGTTACGGCTTTTCAAAGTGCGTCATTAATGGAACAGCAGGGATTCCCGTTGAAAGTTTATGTAGGTACCAATGCCTAATTACTTTAATAATATGTTGATTGCTAGCTTTAATTATAGAAGAACAAATCATTTGCAATAACTAAGCCATAACATACACACAGCAGCATTCAAAGATGACTGAATTTGCTATTTAAATAAATTCCCAAGTCAGATAAAGTCTAAATAAACAATTTATGAAGCTATAAATATTCATGCCGGTTTGAGCATGAGAAAAATATAATTCATAGCTTTTGTGGTGAGTTGATCGAGTTAGTGCATGGACGCAAAAATAATTCTCTTATTTCCGATACGATAAACTACTAACGAGCATTAGCACTTAGCTAATCAGCGAAAGCAATTGCAATGGAAAATTTGTTTTTAATACTAGTAAGTGATGAATTGCCTGCTTGGGTCTAGGTATTAGATAATATTATTCACTCAACTGAACGAGTCTGCTTTGTTGAGCATCGGCCTTATTACACACAACGATTGCAAGGGACAAATATAGTGACTATAGATTAAGCGGAGAACGGAGTTGTTATACTCTTTTTTCATCTGATTTTAAGTTTGGTTCAGATAGGGTTTGTAAGGAGCAATAAATTATCTGTGGAAAGATATGAATGAATGACTAAGAAACCCCTTTCACACAACTTAACATTACAAAAATCAATTTAACATGGAGATGGAGATAAAAAGACGCAAAGCTAAACTAAAGTGGGCAAAATAGGAAAGAGTGCTGTGAGAATATCATCAGTCACTTTTATATGCAAAATATATAATGCCTATCACTTTGCCGGGTGTCTGCCGCCTATGGGAATCAATAGAAGTTCAATTGCACGAAAAGAATTTCATGAGTGCATATTAATGTCAAATAAAATTGCTGGAGCGGGATGGGGGACGAAGTAAAACCAGAATGGCACTGCATGGCAAAGCACAAGAATATTCGGACCGGGTAATAGAATAAAAAGACAGAAAATGGAAACTGCCTACATTGTACATAATATTACAGAGAGTAGGTACCTATCGCGTATGTATAAGTAAGTAAGCATGTACGACTTGTTCTACTATCCCACGACTAAGTACACTATGTAAAATGCACCCTCTCAAGATATTTCCACAAAACCTTTTAAACTAACGTCCGCTCTCCATCTTCCTGTTCGGCGCTTCCTTTTTTCCTCTTAGACCTCTACACTTCCCGTACCTAACACACTAATCATATACAAAACATTATTTTATACAATCACTAGTGCTGCATCCCCTCTGTGTTCCCAAAAAAATATTATTTTCTATTTATTTTCCTGTTTTCAGATTTTTTACATAACCATTACCATTGATAATAAAATTACTTATGATCTATTCTATACGGCGTAATTAAAGAAAATTGATCAGTTTATCTAATCTATTCCCTTATCGACTCTAATTTAATAGCATTCCCATTAATTCATTAGAAGCATTTTCGAAATATCTTAATTACACCGTGTAGAAATACATAGATCATAAGTAATTTGATAATAAATTAATTAGCATAGGTTATAAAATATATTAATTTAGTGTTATTTACTACTGTAAGAAATAGCGAAAATAGATTTCATTCGTAAAATCTGCTTAAAGTAAAGCATTCACTCACGTATTCTCGTAAAATAGGAAAGTGCTGTGTGAGAAAAGCATGCAGTGCAGCTTTATTCACGTTTGGTGGTAAATATTAAATATTATCTGTAATTACATCAGTACGAGTACGAGTGAACACGGCCCTTATACCTACTGCCTGCCTACTGCCATTACCAGCCCAATAATACATTAAGAATGTAGTGTTCTAGAAACTGTAATGCAAAGTATATACCTCCGCATACTGAAAGCGACTTTTGGTTTCTATTGTTGCTAGATTATTTTCGATTGTGTAATTCAAGTGTGGAACTGTTTTTCAATTCATTGCATTGCACTTGAATTTTTAGTGTTTGTGTATACAATATGCACTACCCTACATATTACCAAATTATGACATAACTGCATAGGTATTGGTAAAAATGACTGCTTAATAGTTCTATGTGCCCCATTAAAGACAAAAACATTTGGATAGACAAACTCGAGATAATGTAGTACACGCAACGGTGTCGTCGGACTACACGAGATGAGCGTAGAAAAGTTGAGAATAGGCATTCTACCGCCGCGATGGGAGGGGAAGAGTAAGATAAAAATGGAAATGGGCCCTTTTTATAATGTTATTTAACGTGAAATCGCCCAATTTTTCATTTAAGTAGCCCCGTAACATGATTTACGTAGTCGGAGGTGCTTCTGAATCACGAGAGCCCACTTTGTCATCGAAACGGAGCAACTTGGAAACAGCTTCGTATCCATCGGCATACTAAGGAGCATCATCCAACAAACTCCACACTAACATTGCTACAAGGAAAAAGAATGGTAAGCACAGAGAGCATAAATGCTTATAGCTAAAGGAACATAATATATCTGTCCAATAGTGCCTTAAACCGTTTTAGTCTATCGTAGATACTTACATGCCTGTCCTACGGTGTTCTGTGCAAAATTGTGCATTTGGTCCTCGTTTACGTCCAAGACACATGTAAAAAGTCTAGAGTGCCCAAAATATTCAGCTGCGCAAATTTTATAGTAAAAGAAAATAGTAGTATTCATCAATCAAGTTTAGATACAAGGATCACCAGAATAAACATTAAAACACAATAATTCATTCCATACGTGCTGAAAAACCTATCAAAACATGAAATTAAGATAATACCTATACAGTTATAGTCATAGAGGCAGGAATGCGTTAAAAACGAAATCAGAATTCAGCTTTGATATTGAACATTGATTACTTAACCAAGTACACGTTACATAAAAATACAGTAATAATGTCGAAGATAATAATACACATTAAAAAATATGCCTTTGAGAAATGAGGAAACAATTTGAATGAAACTTACTGCGTTTCCTATTCTGTCTGCATAGTTTTTGCATTGTAGGGGAATGGAGAGCAAAATGTGTCTTTGCGAGTAAACAATAATTTAAGAGTGAATTAACGTGCTGATAGGAAAAATGTAAAACCGAAGGTGAAGCAAGTTGAAGCAAGTGACAACAAAAGCACACGACTACACATTCTACTGATTTATTAGTTGTTTGTCTTGGTAGACTGATGGAAAGGAACTGAACTGCCGCTTGGTCTGGCTGCTAGCACAGGAGCTCTACATAGATTACCTGTACCTTGTCCATGAATAAAAGTCTTTGTCCTAGAAACTGTTACAATCAAAATCAACTCAATCATTTAATTCCCACGAATCCTTGGCTTATTTTTCCTCACAATGAAGAAACCCACAAAGGAAATCGTAATTAAAATTAGAGGTGGACTTCAAGTGCATGTTAATTGTCTGCTGGCAAGAACTAGACTATAATTGTAACTCTTTCTACATATAAATACTTTGATAATTGTAATAACTGAGCAGTTGTACCGATAGATAATCGCACTCTAGTTGCAGAAAAGATCAAAGTTGGTGTGGCAGTCAGATGGGATCTGAAATGATGTGATGTGACAGATATGTCGCAATCCCATTTCTATTATCCAAATGAAAATCAATGTCGATAAAATTTGTGCTGAATTTAGTTTAGGTACCTGTCTAGCTTAGTTACATAAGTTCCTACTTGGAATGCATAAATAGACAAACACAATAGCAAACATAAATTCAGTTGAGTCGTTGAGACACAAATACGTTTTGGAATTGAAGCCAAATAGAGATAATACCTAAGCTGGGCAGGACACTATTTTACACATTAAGTCTTTGAATGAAGGAATCTATTTCCATTCTACTTTGCATTGTTTCCCACTGATTACATTGTCTTATTAGGTGCTGGTAATAATCACCGGGATAACATACTCAACATAATGATACAGCAATTACTTTTAGCATACCAATGTAAATAAATACTTTTTGCTCCCATGAAATTAAGCAGGTATATAAAAAAGTACCTGTCTACTCTCGCGATAAGTAAATGCATTTCTAAGAATGGAGGAGCAGACAGGCAGACAGACGTATGAGTAGGTACTCAGTAATGTACCAATGCAAGTATTTGTTAGTTGCCTACCTATAAATACTACATAACATCTTTGATTGAAAGAATGACTACAGTTTAAAACGTTATGTCATGTTGCCCATGTTGGATTGCCTAATAGTATAGATAAGTGCAATGAGTGTTTGATACCTGATACAAGTCAATAGAACGAAATGAAATCAAAAGGAGTCTCTGTACATGGTCTGCACAGTTAGGCGAATACAATAGAATGTAGAAAGGCGGCATTATTAGCTTTGGATATATATGTAATCTGTGTAGTTTCATTTGAATTGCAGTTGATACAGTAAATAATGTAGTTTGACTGTTCAGTCTCTGATGATAGTCAACTAATTATGAAGGCATATCAACCACATATCATGCACACAATGGATCCCTATTGACTACATATGTAGAATAAACTGCCGAATTCAAAAACGAGTCCAAGATCAAAGATAAAATATTATTAACACAAGTTAGTTCAACATCACACGTAGTAAATTCAACTTTTGATTAGCTTTAGCTACTACTCACCAGAAATGTCTTAGTAGTATTTGTAGATAGAGTGCAATGGTGTAGAAAAACATATTGCCTTTTAAGATTAGCTCCCTGGTGCATGTGAAAAAGAATGTAAAGTGTCCTGCAGAGTTTTAACAGGCTTACCTCGTCTTTGTTTATTTTCTGAGCTTACAGTCAATATTTACGAGAATCTTTTGTAGCACTAGGCATTTTGTCTACGTGAACTTACGATTAGACATTTTGGCTCCTTATCAATGGCTTGGCTACACAAATACACACAGAAAAGAGTATGTACCAGCTAGAGTAAGTATGGACAAAATGAGCAATGAACCCGAGGGCAAGGCGTGGTGTCAGTCAAAAGTCAAATTGCAATCAGCTCACTCAGTTCAGCATACATATAGTAAAAATATTCCAGCTCCTACCAAACAACTCGGTCAATCAGTCCAGCAGTGTATAGTTAGTGTATTGGAGTGTAGCATGCACGTCTTATCTGTCCGTCCGTATGCTAATGCTGTGTAAGGCAAGAGATCAGCGTACTACCTGTATATGTAGGTAAGCTAGTCCAGCAGTGTATAGTTAGTGTATTGGAGTGTAGCATGCACGTCTTATCTGTCCGTCCGTATGCTAATGCTGTGTAAGGCAAGAGATCAGCGTACTACCTACCTGTATATGTAGGTAAGCAAAGTACAGTAGCCAAACTCAAGACAGTGCTTAGCCTTTTGCAATCTATGGGCTATAATAACAATGAAAAACAAGATTCATTAAGAGCTATTAGCATTAGTGGTTGCAATGCCGGCCGGTGCAGTTGATATGACTAACTACACACTAAAAGTCACAGTAAGAAACAATATTTGATACAATAAAATGTAAATGTCATGTCGCACTAAGTAGTAGAGCAAGCGATGGCTATCAAAAAGTCTTTTAATGCTAACGACACTTTTCCACTTGGGGCTCAATATCATTTCCAACAAAAACATGCAATCCGAAATTCTTTATTCATGTATACTATAGAACCCGGGAAGTTTCTTTCTGGACTGAATTCCCTCCGTCAGTACAAGATGCTTTTCTGGGACTAAATTCTAACTGACGGACATTTGCTACCCTACTGACTATGAATGTATATAGAGAAATGTCACGAGTTAAATAGTCATAGAGTGAACTGTCTATTTCCATTTGACCCATATGAGTTGGCTGACTCATTCACTATGCACTTATAAATATGTAAGCTGTTTATTATCCCTGTTTCCTATTTCTTATGATTAGCTACCATGATTTTAAGTCAGTTAATGGCTTTGTTAGGTTGACTTGTACTTTAATATGCGTGTAGGACACTTGAATATGGTTACGTGCACATGTAGACTTTGTTTAATATGCAGACCTCAACTGTCAAATGAAATGAGAGGGAGACTATGAAAGCATTAGTTAAGTTATGAGATGAAATATCCGTAGAAACACGCGTGAATTTCCTTCGGATAAATTATGGATTTCAGTTGTAATAGTATGCTTACAATATACTTAGATACATTCATAGCCACACACACGCAGATCTTACACTAGATAACGACAGTTTACTACTCGACTTTAATAAACTAGTTTCAAGGTGCAGAACAGAACTGCTAAGTATATTAGGAACTGAAAGTGTGCACGTTATATGCATTGAGTATATAAGTATAGGAGACTTGCAATTAATAATGTTGTGAATGCTTGGGTGCGTTGGGCCTAGTGACAGAATTCATGAATGTACGTTACGTATCCAAATTACTTGTGTGAGACGACAATGCGTGAGTATAATCTGTCAAGATGATTAAGCATTAGTAGAGCATAGGCAATAGAATAGTCATAGTAGAGATTGCCCTTTCCTCTCAAGCTGTGTTACCTTTGCCTACATAAAAAGACACACAAAACAAAATATGTGTCTTTGTACGAGTATGTGAACAGAATGCTAATTTTGAGGTATAGAACATGTAAAAAGCTTTATTATTAGGTTTGTTTTGGGTTTGGCAGTTTATGTAGCAAGGCAATATACATACCCCCACTAAATAGTAATGAATGACCAATGGAAAGGTAGGTGCATGTCTGTAATAATTATAAAAGAGCTATTAGGAGAGGTAGTTACAAAAATACTTATTATAAGTTGACTTTCTAGGTTGAACTTGGATATCAATAAATAGTCAGAACATAATTTACTGTAAGACTTCCCTATAGAACTAACATTGCAATTCACTTCACCTGACAGAGAGTTGGATAAAATAAAAGTGAACTGCTATATACACTAAAGGACTATTATGTACACTATTTATGATGGCAAGGTTTAACATTTATTACATAACCATGCAGTGTACACACATAAATGCCTTGGAAGGAATGTATCAAGCACGTTTATTAAACATAAGTAACTTAAGTGTATCCGGGGACTGTTATAAATATTATCGACAGGAGTTGACTGAACATATAGACATGACTACATATTAAGATCCCTAATCAAAGTATTTGAAAAGTGAAGGGAATGAATATAAAATGCAATATTCGCAACTCGTCTTGTCTGTGAACCAAAAGTAATCCCTTCCAATTGCAAAGCAATCTAATCTAATCCAACGCATTTGATTTGTTTGTACCTATAAACATGGTTAGTTATTTTATTGTTACGAGTGTTAGGTACATAGTCGACGAAGGTATTTTATAGATGACTATTAGCAATTGATTGGAGTAAGGTTACCGAGGTATAACTACTACTTACTATATGTACACAGGGACTGACTGCATAATATCGTACACCTAATAATTCTGGTGTAACGTAGGATGATTTGCCTAACCTAACATTACGATTCAGTGTTACAGGCAGGGTAGACTGGCACAACGCCCTGACATAATCTTTGCCATGAATTAAACGCTCCTATATAAATGTTTACGGTTTTCATGGAGAATCATCAGTTCCACTTCTGCCTCCACTTCTAAAGCAACCACCAAATCTTCTCACCTTTGCCTTTTCGTTTCCATTTCGAAAACAAACAAACTTCATCATGCTCGCCAAGGTAAACAAATCCGTCCTCAGATTTTTAATTTTCATCCGAAAATATTCCCAAGCAGCACTATTGCTGACTCCGTACTTGTGCTCCTTCATCCGTTCAAAATATCCGACTCAGCGAACAACCCAATTAAAAATTAAAACGTTGCAAACAGTCTTTAATTTCAGGATTTTTCATTCCGAATTTATAAATTTGTTACATGCAAATTTTTGTTCTATCTAGACTGTTGCCATTTTCGCCTTCCTCTCCGCTGCCCAAGCTATCCACACCGGAGGACTCTACGATAACACCCTTTCCCTCGGAACTCAATCCGAAGCCACCGTCCGTGGATTCGGTGGTCTCAGCACTGTCTCTCACCAATCCAAGGTAAGCAATCTCTCTAAGGCTTTAAAGAATCTCTGACATTTCGTCCCAACCACACTATAATATTCCACCGCAGAAGAGTAAATTCATATCTCCCGACTACTCCGATATTCCGGCCTTTTCAGCAGAATTATACATTCAGCTCTTTCATCAATTTCTTACATCTTGTTCCCATAGGCTATTGACTCTGCCCACGCTTCCGTCCGCAAGTACGACAGCCGTGTCACCAACGACGCTGCTTTCGCTGCCCGCCCAATCGGATATGCCGGATACGCCGCTGCCCCAGCTCTTGCTCACGGATATGCCGCCCCAGCTCTTGCTCACGGATATGCCGCCCCAGCTGTAGCTTACGGACACGGACCAGTCGCCTACGGACACGGATATGCCGCCCCAGCTATTGCCCACGCCGGGTATGCCGCCCCAGCCATCGCCCACGCCGGGTATGCCGCCCCAGCTCTTGCTCACGGATACGCCGCCCCAGTCGCCAAGGCTGTCGGATACGGAGGACTCGCTTACTCCCCAGCCGCCGCCGTCGCCACCCACTCCTTCAACGGATTCGGAATCTCCTACGGATATTAAGTGTTCCTCGCCCCGCAAATCTGATATTTATGATTCTATTTCTCTTCTATGTACCTGCGTCCCCATCCAAATTAAAAACCTTACAAAAATGAAGGACCACTACGAGTGTTAAGACCGGGTGTGTCTGGATATCCAAAGTTCCAAACTATATATTGAGATAAGCAATATGGAATCTTCCAATCCCAAATGCAAAAGTATTTATTGTCATGCAATGTGAGAAATACTGAGAATAAAATTATTTTCGAATAATAATTGTCGACCCTTTCCTTCACTTGAGTTTACAGACATATGAATCATATATCGCATCAGACTCTAGTAATGTTGCATTAAAATTGAGCACGTCTATCTGAACGAAGAATAGTATAGGATACTATTATAGTCAGAGCAAAAGATGGAAAGATCAATCTATTTAATAATAGGAAATGCTTAGAAAGGTAATCCTCATCTTTGAAGCTGAGTCAGGAAATCCAGATAAAGAAGTTCTATTAGAGGACTAAAGAGACTAGAATAGAGATGCGATATGGAAGCAAACCAGAAGAACCTTCTTCTAACAAACTCAGTCTCAGACTCTCTTCCCTTCTGTCTGAGACTATAACAATAAGTAAGTGTGCACTAGTAGCAGGTAACAAATAGTTTTAACTGTGCTGGGTGTGTATCTCCAGTCTCTGCATGGCTATAAGGCTATAGTAGATACTTAGAGGAGTACACTCAAATTGTGGAAGGTTTTGTTGGATGAGCATTTCTGTTTCTTTCCACAATCTCTACTTTTGATATCATTTGTATCCCTTAACATCCTTTGCCTTGGTTGCAGAAGGAGCTGACTGAACTATTAGATGCCCAAAAGTAGAGCAAAGAGGATGACATATAATCTAGTCAGCTAAACATCCACAATATCACATCACATACACTCTAAGACTTCCCGGAGTGTTACATCAGACAGACACACAATTCTCCGAGCACAGACAGATACAGATACCTACCTACTGCCTAGTGACTCTATTGACTTAAGCACTGTGTCCACATGCTGGGGACATAGCAGTTCTAGTCTTCCTAGGCACTTTACAGAAAGGAGACACATCACAAAGAAACCTAAAATTGCTATAAGCAGGAATTCTACTTTTACTGCATACAACAAAATCCCAAAATCTGATAGACTCACAAAATATATTCTAGCCTGATACCCAAACTAACCTTGTTTACTTATTACTGGCATCTACTACTTACTATCCGAATCCCAGAATAAGGTACCATAAATTGCAAGGTACCATGCATTTCTGTACTCAACTCTTTCTCTAAATGTGCCTACCTATACCTACCCATGTACATACACAGCACTCTGCCTGCAAGTATCGATATAAAGCAAATAGCATCAACTGCGCCGTGTCTGTACTAGTATGTACTAGCACTACGTGGTGAATACAATAAGCACAATAGTTGTAAATTTATATCTGTAACAAACAAGAGCCGACGAACAGTTACAACTTGTGATTCCTTCTGTGTTCTCACTGATTCGGAGCCATTCCATTGTATTACTTTCAGTTGGATTGGGAACCCACGAATTCTCATCAATCTTTGCAAACATCTACAGGAATAAAACGTAAACCTTCCCTAAATGCAGTGTGAGATGTTTCTCAGTCACGACCCATTCCAGGTTACCACACACATAAGGCACTACGTGGTTTCTTCCTAAGCTATTGTGCTTCGTACTATTAAATTCTACTGCATACATGTGCCTTTACTACCTGAACTCATCTATAATGTCTTGTAAAATACTTTCTTACTATTTACCTCTTTCTATCCAACATTTTCAACAAAACAACCTCAGACTGACAACATCTACTTGGCTACTTTAATCATCATCTACCAAAACAAATATAATTAGAATAACATTTATTCCCAGTGAAATGTCAAATGCTGCTTACTTCCTGCTTCAAAAATATCATTTCCAAAAATCTTATTTGCAATTCATGCTAATATTGATTTAATGCAAATATCATGTCCGATAAAAGAATGCAAAAGGTTATTTGCCTACATGTATTTTTGTTAGATTTTTCCGGAGTCCTGTTTTTTACATGCAAGTATGTATTTCATAAAATTGTATGTCAATAACCTTTGAACCTCGCTTATGACATAAGTTAGGTCATTAAATATGTTTATAAAAGCAACCTGCCGGACATCATTATTTACTAAAAATATTTTTATAGCTGCCAATGCACATTTTCTACAAGCTTAGAGTAGCATAGAGT
>JABASH010005637.1:0-11777 GCA_019776445.1 Tomocerus maximus | reverse complement strand
CTCCAGCAAACCAGCTAGATTCCTTTTGTGTGAATTTGTTCACATTGCTGTTACGGTCGGGTATATTGACGGGCTCGTTAATTATAATGCGGATTGCGGAGTACGTGTGATTTGTGTGTATTCTAAGTGTCAGCCTGAGTGTGTCATTAATTTCTGCATTTTGTAACTTGCTTAAGACAGAAAGCAAGGTTGTTATGTTTTCTGATTTGTTTTTCTTCGTGGTTTCATTTCTATAATGTTACCCTCTTCTCTAGATTTGTCAGGTCGTGAAGCTATCTAACAGTGAAAAGTTTCAAAAAAGACTTCATTCTTGCTAAAATTGAGAAATAACTATATGCATACCAAAATTTCGATGTATTTGCGAAAACCAAAAAAAATGATATATAAAATTGACACTTGTTCGAGTCTCCAATTCAAGTTTTATCAAAATCGGGTTTAATCGCAATTTCAAAGATATTTATTTCCAATGTTCAGATTTTTATTTTCATATTGGCAAGGAAAGAGTAAAACCAAAATGATTTTTTCCTGAAAGTTGGTTGTTCCTATTACTTTGCTTCACTAAAATACATATGGAATGAAATTGCATATTGGAGGCTATCGAAGTTCAAATTCAAAGTATGCTTTATTATAGTGACATAAATACAATAAATGGACATATTCAACTGCAATTACATTCACAATTAAATGTCAGCTAACATTTTACTGCGGCTCCTCCTCCCTCAGGGTCACTTTTCCTAATACAATTTGAAGATAAAAATATCAAATAAATATCAAATAAAATCTGTTTAGGTACTACTGTTTTTGATTCTAGAATAGGTTGAGTAATATAGCGACTCATTTTACGAAATGACATTCACTAACATTATCACATTACTTATCTCCAGATAATTTATATATAACGGATATTACTTGAAGAGGGTGTTTCTACAGTAATTTATTGTTTTGAATGACTTTGCATATGTTTTGATTTCCTTGGACAGGACTGCAAAGAGAATCGAAGATGGGTACAAGTTGTGTAACGATCTGATGGCTCTTGTGCAAGAACGAGCTGAGATAGAGAAAACGTACGCAAGGAACTTGAAAACTTGGTCTAAGAAGTGGGCGGATGCAATTGAGAAAGGCCCCGAATATGGTACCACAGAAGCTGCTTGGAAAGGAGTTCTCGTCGAGGCCGATCGACTCTGCGACCTTCATTCCACCATTAAAGATGACCTCCAGAATGATGTCATCGGACAAATCCGCACTTGGCAGAAAGACACCTTTCATAAAGTAATCCCCCCTCTGACCTTTAAATTACTTTAAATTCCCTTTATACATAATCATCACAAATTGACACTTTAGTCTCAAATTTTAATTATCGTCAATTTTGCATTTAAATGTGTCTTGTCTCTAGAACGTCATGAACCTTAAGGAACGAAAGGAGATGGAAGATCTGTTCAAAAAAGCTCAGAAACCCTGGGCCAAAGTATTATCAAAAGTGAATAAAGCAAAAGCGGATTATCATAATGCTTGCAAAAATGAAAAATCAGCTCTCAATCAAGAAAGAAATGCTTCCAGTGATTCTTCTTTATCACCCGATCAGGTCAGTTGAGTTCCTTCTCTCACTTGACTGAATTACATTTTTAATCCTCATAATGGTAAAGTCAGATGTCGTAATGAGCAGTGCATGATTCTTTTTAGGTGGTTTGATAATTTAATGTGATTGTTGGGCTCTTCCCTCATACGCTTTAATTCCCAATTGTTATGGTTTTGTTATTATAAACTGAGTTTTACATAAGCATTGATAGAAATAAAAAAAATCTACGATAATTGGAGTACATGAAAGTCAGAACGTGAAGCTAACAAATGACCAAAAAGATTAATATCTGCTTGTTAATAATTGATAATTCAGTGTCGTATCTATTATCCCAGTCTAGTGGAGTGATTAGTGGCCTATGTTGGATAGCACGGGTCAATTTACAAATAACATAATAGAGCATTTCTGCAAGCCATGGAATAAATCGGTAATATTAATAATATTAAACTAACTGTTGATATATTAGATTACAAATAACATAATATACCTACACATTTCTGCAGCTATGTATTAAATCGGTAATATTTAACTACCAAATATTAATCAACAAATATTTTATCAAATTAAATAATGTAGTAATCATAGTTTCGGATTTTCCATATCCCAACAAATTTTGTTGGACACATAGGAAATATTGGGAAATGGAAAATGTGAATCAAAAAGTGGGAAATTAATGACCCCATCGTGCGAATTTTGGGTTTACAAATGACCTGCTAAGCCATTCTGATTCCCACTTTCCTTCCCGGGGCAGTGGGAAGATCCCATTTTCTGATTTCCCATTCGAAACCATGAAGATAATGTCAGAAGAATATTATACGCACCCTGCATAAACATGTTCATGAATAAACTGTGCGGAGTCTGAGTTGTAATAAATAACCATTATTTTGATAATGACATGTGTGGATCTCTCTGGGCCATGCATGTGGAGCGAGTGAGGATGGGAAGCCTCAGAAGATCGGAGACGCCAGCTTTGGCCTGAATTCGTACTCAAAATGAGCTTAGTGATTGTTAGTCGGATTCTTATTTGCACGCCTGAGATGAGCAAGGTCACTGCTAATGGGCTTCACGCCTTATCTCAAATATTAGCACCCGGGCGAGTGAGTCGAGTGTCGCCGTCTTGCCCCTCAGTCAGTCAGTCATATTGTCCAGAGGGAATTGAAACTTCTCTCTGCATGAATTTGAATCCCAGAGAGTAGCGGCGGATTAAAATCTATTTGCACCTTCTTTTTGGGGGATGTATAGTAAATGTATACGGGATGACTGCATATTCGGAGGTGTGGGGAACGCAATTTAACGTTAACAATTTGGTGATATAAGTGTTACGAAACCTAATAATTATGAAGCCGTGAGCCACTAGGTATTTGAATTGAAAGGTTGGCACCAATATTTGGTTTAATTTTGAAAGATGCTAACCCAGAATGGAGTTTATTGTTTTATTGCATAAAATAGGCGCTTACACATTGCATTTTGCTTGGGCATCCCGTCCATACAACATACATACATAGATACATGCAATATAATATAGGTTCATGTTGCTATCTCCCGAACTTCAGAAATATTTTTATTCAGAAGGATAGTCTCTTCGTGCTTAGAGGTCATTGCTCCACTATTTCAAATCTAAGACTTGACACAAAGAAATGACCCGCCATAACTCCCCACAAACGATGTAATCGGTGTACTCATCATTCTGATTTTCGATGTCCGACAGAGGACGTATCTCGGAAGAATTCTGAGCATGAGATATTCCGACGAAACTTCATAATAGTGTTGAAATACATGAGATGTGTATGTTGTCCCACTCTGGTCCAATTTGGGGTTCATTCTTTTGCAGCTCAAAGTACTTCATAAAACAAGGTTTCTCAGAAATATACTTTTTTTGAAAATGTTCCGTTTTGAAGTTATCGCCCGCTGAAATTTGCGCGGAGGTCGTTATACAGGAACTAAATATATCCGAAACTAATCATCAGATTCTAACCAAACTTAGTAGGATTGTAAGTAAGAACATTTTCTAGTACTTAATTTCAAAAGCGAAACACAGTTTTCAAAAAAAATTAACCAGGAAAATATTGGTTGAGGTTAGAAGTTAGTTTAGGTTAACCACATTTTAAAAATTCCACAACCTTTTTTGATAAAACTTGCACTTTTGTCGTGGGTATCAGTTGCGAATTATATTATTAATAATAATTTAGTAATTATTCGGCACAGTATTTCACTCACAAGCTGTCAATAAACCATCAACCCTAATTTATTTTAATCTAGCGTACAGCTCAAATTAATTAAGGTTGATGGTTTATTGACAACTCATGAGTGAAATTAATTAAATATGATAGAATATTGGCAGCTCAGCTAATTGGACTTTGAATAGTTATTTGAGCCATGTTACATACACCCTATTAATTTAGTTCACAAAAATTGGCACCACACGTGCTTAGGAATGATTTCCCAATTGGTCGTTTGGTTGTGCGAGAATCTGTCATTCATGTCGACGTCCCGCCAAAAAATGAATTTTATTTTATTTTAAACCTCTCGTGTGGCCTTTGCAGATCAAAATTGTACAATGTCGGCAACTTAAGTCCGAGCAGGATAGTGTATCTTCATTTTAAGGCCCCGTACGTCCAGATTGGCTCAAAACTGGGTGAGTTATGACGACTTTATTGGTGTGGGAAAACACATGCAAAAGCGACCACTACCTACCCACCTTAATGCCACATGCCCTTAAAACCAGTCAGGGTCCCCCCGAAAAGCAAATTGAGTCGAGAGATCTCGCCAAGTTGTCGATCTATACATAATACATAGCGTAGGTAGAAGTAGCATCACTTGGGAAATTGGTGTATTGATGCATTTTCTTTCGCTTAAATTGTTGAACTGGATGACAGAATTTGCACGTTCCCCATTCGGGTTTGTCTGTCGGTATCTACTATGACTGATATGACTGACTCACCGACCAACGTAGCTAAATATAGATATAACTACACGTGTATAAGAATTATTAAATTATTCTTGATTTGATCTCCATTGGTCCCCCAGATTGGGTTCCGTATTTAATTTCACTTTTTCCTTGTGTAGGTGAAGAAGCTGCAAGATCGGGTCTCCAAAAGTAAAGAAGAAGTGCAAAAAACTCGTGAGAAATATGAATTGGCATTACAAGAGATCACAACTTATAACCCTAAATACATTGAAGATATGAGAGAAGTATTCGACAAGTGCCAAGAAATGGAAGCAAAACGGCTCAAATTTTTTAAAGAGGCTATGTTTGCTATACACAAATGCATCAACATTTCGGAAAAACCAGAGTA
This sequence comes from Tomocerus maximus, assembly GCA_019776445.1. Classification (NCBI taxonomy): domain Eukaryota; kingdom Metazoa; phylum Arthropoda; class Collembola; order Entomobryomorpha; family Tomoceridae; genus Tomocerus; species Tomocerus maximus. The sequence continues at coordinate 6,905 of JABASH010005637.1, read as the reverse complement.
AATTTTATACTTTTTTGAATAATATATCCTTAATTTAATTTACATACTTGTGTTACATGGGTAGAAACTTTTGAAAGTCAGATTAAATTAGAAGGAAGTCAGATTCACAGTTGAAATATCCGATTTACACTTTTGTAGTCGGAAAAGTGACTTTTCTCACCTAACTGTGGCCACAGTCAAGTAAATGTTGCGTTATAATGTGTCGTATTAAATGTAAAACCTGAACATATAATAGTATATATAAACATATGTACATTAACTGTATTGAGTATTTATTTCGTAAAAAATGCCAATGATATTAATTTTGAATCAAAATCAGTACTTTTTAGTCATTTCGTTAAAGCCCGTTTAGACAAAGAGTCTCAGCTAATGTTTACTATCGCAAAAAAGTTTTTTTTTCCCACTGGGAATGGCTCCCAAATCTTCCACGGGTATCAAATCTGCCCCGATCCTGACACAAATCTGCACCGACCAAGATTTTACCAAACCTTTCATATGCAATGTGCTATATATTATACGGGGTTGCAAAAAGTTCTGTGCGCCTTAGCATCCAAGATGGAGAACATGAGCGCCTTAAATTAGCGCCGCCATAAATTCGCGCCTAATTTCGGAAAATATTTAAATTTTCACATTTAAAAAATCGTTTTCTTTGATTTAATGGGAAATTATTACCATCTGCACCTGAATTTTGAGACATTTATGCCATTGGATCATTAAGAATCTATTAGAATTTTCCAATTGCGCGAAGCTAAAGACATCTTTGTGGTATTTTATCTAGGTCAAAATGTGACAAAAGTTCTTTTTTTAATTGCGCTAAGAGCAAGAAAATTTTTCGAAATTTGTGCTAAACTTTAAAAATATTCCATTTTCAATTGTGTACAGTTAGAATTTTTTTCGTTATTTGAGCCATATGAGATCTTTTTCCCTTCCCCCTTTTCCTTTCCGTTTTTCGTCGCTTTCATTATTTTCTTCTTTCATTTTAATTTTCGATCTTTTCGTTGTATCATACCAAGCCAGCCGCTTCGCGGAGGCCTTTTATTATCCAAAATCTGCCCCGCCCCTATGTTTCTGCCCCGACGTAGGATCGCAGGATGGGGAAGATTTGATAGGCATGCGTGGGGTATACTATTTAGGGTAAAATCGTCGCAATTAAATTTTTAATTAACACGTTTAAACATTTCAACAATCTAACGTAATTAAATTACTGATATAATATATGGACATTTTTTTTATTGACAGCAAAAGTATTAAAAAGGCATCTTTCAGTATTCTGTCCTTCGTTTACCATTAATTCATAGTATTCTCTGTGTATGTTTTTACTATTTATATGTCTGTCCGGAATTCCCTTTGCACAATTACTTTAGAACGGATTAATGAATAGCATTCAAAATTTCTGTGCCATGTAGAAGGAAACAAGTGTAAATGAGTTCGTAAATGGGCAAAATCATTACTTTCAAAAATATTTTAAAAGTACCTCAGTCGGATACCTATAAAATTTTGTTTTATCTCTTCTACATTGCAATAGACAACCAATTTATTATCTTAATATGTTAATCTCTCATTCTCCATACCATTATCTTGCATTTCAATGCATATTATTATTACACATTGTACGCTCGCATACACTTATCTGACTGTGATATACTGTGCCAGTAGGGAAAGTCAAATTTTTGCCTATCCCAATTTGGTAGTCTGATTTTTGGTGAAAATAGTTGTCACACTTTAATAAATTTATCCCCTGTATTAATTACGAATGCAAACGAACAAAACCCAATAGTAAAACGATGCATACTATACAGTATGGAGCACGAGTAACTGGCCATAGGAATTACCATGTATAAGCAATAAGGCCTCTTCCTTACATGGATGAGTAGCGAACAATGGTTCATTTCATTTCTTCTATTTATAAAATGTATGTATTAACATACTAATGTATTCCTGTGGCCAGTTACTGGGGCCTCTAACTGTAGTTTTTTGTGCTTCGTTTTGCATATTATATTCATGTTCTCATGCAATATTAAATTCATGACTTGATTAAATAGTTCTTCACGTTATGTAGGAAATCATATGTTAATCTTGGAAAAACTATTTTGCTTTAAAACACACCGGTTTACTAATACAAACTGGTAATGATTATACATATACGATATGTACAAATATACGGTGTGCGGCAAATTCTTCGAAAGTCTTTTGTTCGAATGTTTGGTATAATGCAAAAACAATTTGTTCGAATATCGAATGCAAAATGTTGGAATGCAAAAACAAAAGTTCGAATATCGAATACAAAATGTTCGAATGCCAGACCAGATTCACTTATGCTATCCCAGTATCACAGCTACTGAGCTACTGGCTATGCCTGATGACTAATACTGAGAAAGCCTCGATAATTTCCATTTTACACTTTGCAATCGGTAAATCGGTATTATCATGTGTTCTATCAAAATGTAATTCTATCTAATTTTGCGCTAAAAACACCATTCGAACAAACGGCTATCGAAGAATTAACCTACAACCAAATATACGACGACTGACTACGCAATTTTCCGAAACAAAATTCACGAGAATTGCAGTTTTTGCATTTATTTGATAATGAAATGATTGGACGCGAAGAACCTGGCTGGTCTCTCAGATTCCAATTTTCAAAAATCGTATTCGCCGAAATAATGAAAAGATATTGCTTACAAGTCGTAATTTATTTCCGATTTTATTACAATAAAAAATCACAGAAAATAAAATATAACCATCCCGACCCCGACTATGCTGATGAGGTCGATGATTTGATTAATAAACATTGCGTTTTCCCATGCCCAGACACCCAGTATCACTGGAATGTGAACACATGTACCAGGTTCTTCGCATACATTATATTATAATCCAAATATCAAATATTTGTAAAATGTATTTTTCCTTAATACCTTTAGCTTGCCTCAAATTTACGAAGAATTTCATCATACCATCAGCAATGCAGATCATATGAAAGATCTAAAATGGTGGTCGAATAACCATGGAGTCAATATGGCCATGAACTGGCCCACCTTTGAGGTTCTTATTTTGTTCTTTATTCTATTCCACTGTTGTAATAAGCTATAGAAACAGTGTAATTACCAACCTTTTAGTTGGTTGGGTGGGGGATGAATTTACGAATATTAATGGTTTACAGAGATATACTTTTTCAAAAACCAGTCGCTCGGGAGTTATAGCGGAAGAGTTTAAAGTGACATGCGTTATGTAGTCCCTGATGTATTCCTAAAATATTGTGTATCGATCTAGGTGGATTTTTATATTTTCGTCGTAAATACATTGGCTAGGTGTTCCATTTGTGTTAATTCAGTTAAGTTATTTTGATTATTTAAGTACACACTTTCCCATTATTTAAGTATTTACTTTTTAGTACTTTCTCCCGTTTGTTTTAATTAAATACAATTTACTTTCCCCCTGTTGTACTGTAATTAAGGTAGACCGAGTTTACTTTCCATTTGTTTTCATTTAATAGATATTTATATATTTGAATAGATTTTTTGTCGCTATGAAAAGCAACGACTGTAGAAATAATTCTACAGAGATCGAGTGAAAGATACTGGAACGGCTATCATTGTTATGATATGAAAGCACTTATTATAATTACTTAATTGATGCATAAAACAGGGACAAAATGAAATCATCTAACCTCCGTAACTGAGCGGCGAAGATTTTGATAAAGTATATTTATGTAAACCATAGAGTATGTAGATTAATCCCCTACAATTTCATGTTCTGCACTCTACAGTAAAAACATTTTTCAAACATCTCATAAAACACAACCTTCATAAAAGGTGGAACTGATCTTCTGAAAAATAATAACTCACTCTGAGAAATATTGCATTTTAGTATTTGAAGAAAGTGGTATTTATTATTTAGGAATATCGTTGTGTAGGAATAATGATAGAGGCTTTGTATTTTGGGTTTTATTTTTTTGTTAGGAATTTTTTTAGATAGACTTAATTGGTTCAGAAAGGGAGTTTTGCTGTTTAAAATATTTCATTTATATTTCAATTTAAAATAAATTTTTGTATTTTTAGGAGATATATAATATTCCATTAAGCTGGTCAAGTCCGGTGACGTGACTAATTAGCGTATAAGTGACCAGGGCCACACTTATTGACATTAGACATTGATTGATAGAATGGTTGGGGAGCCTTAAGGGGGGGGTTTACACCTTTTCAAGCCCAAATTCAAGGAGAACGGCAAACAATAGAGTAATGCTGTTTACGTTTTTGAAATCTACCCGTATTTGTCTGGCAAACCTGAAGACCCAATTTTGAATAACATTTTTTTAACGGTCAAAATTTTAAATTGTTTGAAGTAGGAAAAATACATTAGAAAAATGTATTCCAATTTTTATTTCATGTTTAGAAAATGGAAACAAAAAACGGCCTCGTGTGCGCTAGATAATCCTTCCATATTTATTTTGCCATTTTTTTTAACTCTGTACGTTTTTTGAAACTCGAAATTCGGGATTTTACATTGGAAATTTTAGATAATTATGGTAACAACTGCAATTTTACTACAGCGGGAGAGAAAATAACTAGCACCCAACGCTAGAGGCCTGTGGCGTGCATTTATTATCAACATCCCCGGAATAAATTTATCTTTGTCCTGGCAACCACAGTAGAAACCTCACCAGGAAAGACGTATGCTTAAGAACGGGATTTTCCAGTGGTTTTAACCAGGCTGGTTAAAACCTGGTTTTAGCCGGTCGGACCAAAACATAGTGGTCAAAACTGGCTGGCTAAAACTTGGTTTAAACCAGTTCAGGCCCAAAAATAATTTCCAAAACTGGTCAAAACGTCAATAGTGTTACTTAATATCATCTTTCAATGATTTGAGCACTAGAATTCAATAAAATGGATATTTTTCCATCAAACCTTCCACCAATTTTCAATCGTAGTCTCAATAAAATGTCGATGTAGTATTTTACTCATTACAAATAGCTATTTTTTATTATTTCATCATTTTGAGGTTTTGGCCAAGTTTTAGCCAGTTTTAGCCGGTTCAAACCACGTTTTGACCAGGTTTTAGCCAGTGGTCTAGTCTAGGGTTTTTACCAGGTTAAAACCTAACCCTGCTGAAGAAATGCGAGTTAGTGGAGGGAGATCATTCCTATCAACATTGCACTAAGAGGGCTGCTATTATGTCTATTTCCGAGCACTCCGTGGTACATGACAGGATGGACTAGGTTAGGGACAGGATGGACTTACGCAAAATTTCGTGAATTGAATAAATGCATATAGTTCAAAAACATCAAATAAAAAATAAATGAATTGGAGAGTGAGTTACTTTCTTGGCTTCATGAAGAAGAAAAATTGCAGTTGCTCGCTCCAAAGCAGATAGAATACGAAAATATTTCAACTGAAATAATCATAGATTTTACATGCCAAATTTTTCATTACCCAAATTTGGTGAGATTTGAGATGACCGTTAACAGCACAAATGTAGGTAGCGTAATGTAGTCTGAGTTCAAAATTGCACCAGCCATGGCACCAGCAAGTAGGAAGAACAATCACAAAAAATTAATTTCATTTATTTATATTTATTGGAAACAACACAAAATCTAAATTTCAGAGTTATTTACTGTATTGCAAATGCATGAAGCGGCATGAAATTGCAGCCAAGTTTATCTCGATTCTTTTTGGTATTTATGTACCACAATTGAATTGACCTGTCTTGCAAAGACTGGCTGATTTTTGTACTTGCTAATATTTTTTTTAAATTTAACTGTCAGTTGGTAATCTGAAGGATGGAGGAAAATGTCTTTTATCCTTTTGGGTTTAGCATGAACCCGGCCCGGTTCTATTTTCTACAAATTCGCACTCCAATACATTTGAAGTGCAAATTTTCCTCTTCTCCATCTCGAAGATTTCTTCATGGAAAATATAATGTGTAAAATATCACTAGCGCACGTCCACCACCCTCACCCCCACTGGCACGACGGGCCTTTGGGCCACCCCATCCTAACAACTAGGAAGAAAATAAATATCTGTATTCTGCCCAAGGAAATCAATCAGTAAAATTGTTTCAACCATAGAAAATTACTAAATGAGAATTAGGAAATTTTTCCTACTCATTTCGAAATAAAATAAAAAATAAGCCATGTTTGGGCTGATTTGACGATAATTTTTTTTATTTTAAGTCCGTTTTCTGCTGTTTTTTTAAAATAATATTCAAAAATCGGTTCCATAAACATAGCGTGACGTATGTTTGAGAGTACCTGATGCCACCCATCCCCATCTTAAGCGCTAGAGGTATTTTACATTTGTGACTGCAAATACCTACCTATTTAGTTGCTTTATTTTTTTCCGTTTTGTGTTTTCGGTTCGATTCCATGCCATTTTGGGTTTGATTGACATTGAAGGATTATTCGGAGGAGTTTAGAGAGATTACTAAAGGGAGGATAAAGGATAGTGTTCCCACTGGAGGAATCACTCTTCTCACGCAGAAACCTGTATCTGACGACCTCCCAGTAAGAATTTATTGTTTTTCATATTTAAGTAATTTATCTATCTATATCTTACTCTTTCTCTATATATTCCTTCTCTTTTCCTACTTTCTGAAACGCTGGTTAACATTTATATATATATAATTAGTGTAGTAGCTTGCATTTTTTAATTTAATTAACTTTAATTGTACTACAAACAAAAATAGATTTGTAGTTACTTTTCCAATATTTTTTGTGTTCAAATGGATACTAACAGTAGACTGTCAATTTTCAAACTAATTTAACAGTAAGAGTAACTATTTAGGTATTGTAGTATTGATTAACTGTACAAAATTAAATTACATGAAAGACAATATCGTAGCCTCCTTCAAGGAAAATTGATTTAAAAATAAGAAAAAATTCTCAAAACTAACGTTGATTTGATTTATTC
>JABASH010005636.1:0-11778 GCA_019776445.1 Tomocerus maximus | reverse complement strand
ATTCCATTGTCCATTCTATCCATGTTCATATTAAGGTTTATTGACATATAAAGAATGCAATAAAAACAACATGAATTTATTCGACACCGTGGTTATATATATATCTATCATTAATAAAACATGGTGAAATACTGGTAACTTTTCTGGCATTTACAATTTTGCATGGGTGTTAAAAAATATCTTATGTACCTAAAATGATGGACATGTGTAGATATTTGTGTGTAGATTGAACTAGTGAATTGCCATGGTTTAATATTTGTTCTCAAAAGATTATATAGTTGGGTTGGGTAAGAGAGAGGTGATTGCTGGCCTCATTTGTAACTGCAGTCATTGAATTTTGGAACTATCTAGCATCTAGCAATCCACCCCGGCGTTCTTCGAATTGGGTTGGGATGCATGGATACAATACACGTTAATACGCCTACCTATTTTAGTACATACATAGTAATAATCGTAATAATTCAAATATTACTTTAGAACTTTTTAGCATGTTACAAATAACTAATAACGTTCCGCCGCATCAAAAAATGCACGTGACGTAAACGATTCTGTGCTTTTTGCACGGTAATTTGAACGATTGATTGGTAAATAATCAAACTGTAAAATAAAGGAAATAAAGATGATTATATATAGACAGAGGTCAAATAAGTGATCAAGGACTGATCAAACCTTCTAGCTCCCTACTCTCATTGTACTATCGATTATAATCCAACCTAAATGAACTCATAAATCAACAATTGGAGAAATGACTGTCATTAACGCCAGTATCTGCAACATGCAATCAAACAAATACTATAGTGCTTAAATAAATGATAACATTTTTATTCGTCTTCCGTCAAAGTATACCAAAGAGCAAAAAGCAATATCATTTTTAAAATTTAATTTTAAAAGGGAAAAAATGGAGTCGGAAATGAAACTGGAAGTTATACGGTAAGTATAAGAACAGGGATCTTCTATGCCTCCGCCGGGAACCTTTCCTAATAAGCTTAATCTAGCTGTGATAGTGATGTTAGCGGATATTCGCTGACTTTCCGCCAGAAAGTTTTGCATATGATGCTGTCTATATGCTCGACGCGTCAGCCATCGACTCAATTTCTTTTTATTTGGTCAAGAAGTATCGTTAATAGTTTCATGCGTTCCGATAGATTTCTTTTGATACCAAACAAATTTCTACAAAATTTTATTTCAGCAAGTTTGTCCTTGGCGTGTGGGCAGTGGGATTATCTCTCCTAGCGAACGCACGTTTTACGACATTTATCGAAATTTTGATAAGGCTTTACTCTAGATTGGGAATAATGGGGTCGCTAATAGTCAGCAGGAATAAGTCGATCGCATGCGTCGCATGTGAATTGCCTTTAGGAATGTTCATTACGAGTATGTGTGTAAGTATAGAGAATGTCAACCAGGAAGTATTTTCTTGCAAACGTGACACTGAGTAAACTGTTTAGTAGAATGACGGCTACATATCTTAGTAAAATTTTAATAATTGTGCTGACATTCAAACGGTTTTCCGCCAGTGTGCACTAGTCATACACGAACCTTTTAAAAACTATAAGGATATTTCTCAGCTCTAAAATGTGTTTTTAAATGCGAATTTAGCCTCGCTCATAAAATGTAAAACCAGATGCTAGTTTTATTTCAATGCTAACAGGGATATTAAAGAAAGAAATGTTAAGCTTCTACTACATTTTGCTGAATTAAATCTCGTGCATGTAGCATTGATATTTTATTGCATTCGAATGTGCACTGACATTTGTATAAACAGAGTGCACACCCTTCAATTGTGGTTAGAACCACGGCAAAATATTTTCGCATTTCAAATAAAATAAAAATTTACATAGGTCGTTTGGGCTAATTTTATTAACTATGTAGTGAAGATACAATTTTCCTGATTCATATATCTGAAACTATATAGTTTCGTTGAGAGTTAACGACTGGCACGAATTAAGCAGAGTATCATACAAAGTTGGCACGCTGTAAATAACATAATATATCAGTAATAATATATTGGTAATTATATTCCAATATATATAACACATGATTATAATGTTACGTAATCCCAAAACATTTTCACAAGGTTCCTTCGCTTGTAGTTTTAGCTGGCCCGAGAAAGCGAGCTTATAGAATCACATATGTCACATGTCCGTCCAATTACAAGATCTGACTAATTTTTGTTCTTTTAATAGTCAAAATTGCATTCATTGACTTTTATTGTAATAGCCAAACTTTATTGATTCACACTACAGTGGGCCACATTGACTAAAAGATTCGTGTTTCCATTAAAATTATATAATAATAATTTTGAACTGTGTATTCGGGCCCTATTACTCGGGTGCGCTTCTGTTACGGCTTGCCGTAGGTTTTAATACAAATATTCGCTATTTATGAGCTCAAATCATTGAGATTTAAATTAAAAATGTTATTAGAGTTGTATTAAAGTTTTCAATGTGACAAATAAAAGAAGAATAATTTACAAAATAGTAACAAATGCCGTAAATTGAATTGACGGCATTTGATATTGCAATTCCTGGAAATCGTAAAATTAGATTAGCAGTTTTATCATATGAAAGTGGATTACCTGCATATACAATAGCTTTATACAATTAAAGAAACTAAGACGCTTTACAAATGCATATAAATAGCGACAGCGGTACACATTTTGTTACTTTCATTTCACACTCTTAAATAAAAACACAAAAAATGGAATACACTACTATCTTTATAGTCGCAATTTTAACGTTGCAAACTTTGAATTTTTCAAAATCCGATAGCTCAGAAGGAGACACCCACCATGGAAAGAAGAGAAACCCGTTGTGCATGATGCCAGATTTAGCGACAATGTACCCAGAGTGTCAGGTAACAGCAACAAAATCTAAGACGGAAGGAACAAGGCCGTCAGACGCCACTGAATCTACAGGAGGAACTGGTGAGTTTAAGAATCCATAACGCACAATTAAGACATCGTGAAATAGAGTTGTTACAAAATGCATACAGTTGCAACCGTTAAGGGCAAGGGTCAGTGATTTGCCTCTTTAACGAACATAACCTAATAAAAAATATACATGTATCGTGTTACCCAACCCTTAACTGTTGCACGGTTGCAACTGTATGCATTTTGTAAAACGCGGTGAAATTGCACTGATATTCATATATTTTGCCAAATTCTGCCAAACTAGATATTTACAATTTATTAAGCATTATAAAAAATGGTTTACACCTATTTTTGTTTGGTATTTTACAAATTTCATAGATGGTGATGAAAAAGTAGGTGGTGGCCGTGATTCAGATTATATTCCTTATCAGGTGTCACTTCTAGTACTCACTGAAGGTGGTAGCTTTCGCTGCGGAGGAAGCATATACTCAAGCAATCCAAATTCAAATACATTTACAAAGATTATCACTGCTGCTCATTGTTTACATGGAGTTGGATCCATTAAAGTAAGTTATGTTTATGCCGGAATTAAGGAATTGAACGAACAGAGTCAATCAAGACAACAGTCCACTGTGTGTCGTGTCATTGTTCATGAAGGCTACATTGAGGGAGACGGCCGTAATTATAACGACATTGCTCTTGTAACATTGAGAACACCTTTGAGACGAATGCCAAGAAGAGTTGAAGCTATATCGTTGCAACCAGTGCAGCAAGCCGATTTATCAAGTAGGAACTATTGTTATTACTATTCTAGAACTAAGCCCGTCCTATGGACGGAGTAGAAATCGAACTTAATTGAATCATCATGATAGTAAGAGCGCACATAATTCTACATTTTATATGTACATCCGATAACCGAAACATGTTTCTACCAGAGTTTTGAATATTCTCATTTCCCACCCTCTTTTGTTGGGCACCTGAGAAATGTGGGAAATACTGGGAAATAATGAATTATAAAGCCAAAAATTTCAAATTTCCCACTATTTCCCAGACTTTATTTCCCACTCCATTTTCCTTCCCACATTTCCCAGTGGGAAATGGGAGTTTCCCACTAGTGGTATTTTCTAGTCGGAACTTTGGTTTCTACAGTTACCTACATCTATATAATGCTCTCATAGCTTTCATTGAATTTCAATTGCTCTTTACCCCGTTATTTGGATTCTAGTTAGCCTCAACCCCATTAATTGAAACTTGTCTCGATTCCGCTAACATTTACCTCTTTTTAATTGTTGTTTACTTTGACCCCGCCATATTAATTGAACTTTATGTCGATCCCGCCATTTTGATTGTCCTTTACCATGTCCATTTGTGACGGTAATTAGCCGCCAGCCAAGTACCGTGGCCAAAATGCAGCTTTTTTTAATTTTGATCATTATATAGGCGACAATTTTTAGGACTGAAATAAATTTGACAGTTCCCATGACACCTTGCAAAAATGCTTGCAAAATTGTTCGACTTTTTTGAAGTAGATTGGCGGTACAAGGTGCAACAGAAATTCACATGAATGCACCTTTCGTTTAAAGTGGCAAAGTAAAACATGGTGGTGCAAGTACAATTCCCCTGATGTATATTTTGTAAGTAGAAAGAAGAGTTATAATCCAATAATTTTCCCCCAATGTGTACCATCGTCATCTCGACTTTGTAGTAGATCATTCTCTGATTTATTTATAATGCATATTATTATTCAAATATTGAGAACATTTGGTTTAATTTAAGTAGTTACAGCCAATGATCCATAATTTTTATTTTTGTAATTCTTTTAGATATTGCACAAGTAAGTGGATGGGGAACAAAGTTTGATTCCGAGGAAATAGAAAACAAACTGCAAGTGGCTGATATTAAATTAAAATCATGTAGACAAAATAATGTCAATGACAGAGGGCTACAAATTTGCGCTGGAGGAGGTTACGGCCCTGATGCATGTGGAGGAGACTCTGGAGGACCACTCGTGTGTTTCAATAAAAACAAGAATGTACGATATCAATGTGGACTTGTTTCATATGGAACGAAATGTGATAATGGTCGTCCTCATATTGTAGGTGTTTACACAAATGTTACAAGATATATATCTTGGATTCAACAAAATGAAAACTTGGGTTGTATATAAAACTTTAAATTAATTTATTGTATTATATTGTGAACGAGTGTGTTCACCCTCTCCGACCCCTCTTTGTAATTATATTTTACTCAATTGTAGTCTTATAATATTATTTACTGTTATTTGTTTTGAGATCCTTAGGTTTTAACAATATCAATTGCTTAGGAACTTGCGTACTTCAGTGGTTAATAAAGTGAGAAAAGATTTACTGACCATTATTCAACTGTTATTCTTTTTCCCTCTCGTCTGTCGCTCTTACTATGGCTTATTTTTCGCAAAGATTTCATTGGGTACACAGTACACTTCCCAATTCAAAACAGATCATCATTTTATCGTCATCACTGTTTTGCTTTATTGTGTTAAACTTATCATCAGTAATAATATTACATTACGGTGACGAGGAAGAAAATATGAAAATATATTGGAAGAAACTGGCGAATAACTTTTGCTATGGGTCACCCATAGCTCCGCTTGAGAGCTATTTGCCCATGGAGCGAATTAAGGTGGTTACCTATAGACATTCCTTCCAAATTATCCCAAATTTAATTTTATCCTTTTTATGGATTTACGTATTTATCCGTTCCTGTAGCGTATAATGTAACCAACTGTCTTCCGTATGCAATACCTTCTGGTCAGTGTATCTCATACAAATATTGTAACAAATATGAGATTATTTGTCTATGTGAGTGTGGATGTTATGTGAGATCCGGATGGATGTGATATGATGTGGCGTCACTGAATATTCGTAGAGTTTTATTCATTTTGTAATGAATTGGCTGCTCTTATCGACTGAGAGAATAGCTCTCGAAAACTCAACTAATTATTGTTATTAAATAATAATTATGTGGGATGATGATCTTCACACGCGAAACGAAAGGAAAACTTTTCTGTAAAAAAATGGTTACTAATTCTGGAGGTTGTCTCCAGAAGCTCAGCTAAGACTCCAGTGACAGTTGTCTATACGGAGTGTCATTGTCTGGGCCGGACTCAAATCACTCCTATAGATATAGGTAAGCAGGTAAGCCTAGTGTAGGAGTCAATGCCACATCACATAGTATTTCTTAGAAATGCTATGACATTTTAGGTAGTTGTAGGGCGACTGGAGTGCCTAATCCAATCACACCACAGCGAGGAGTAGGTAAACAGGATAGTGTTGCTTCTCGCTAACTGATTAGCATAAATCAGAATATTATGTTAATATAGTGTTATCATCTGTGTTGGTGAGTTTTAAACGAGCCAACACAGGTGAAAACACTGACAAAATGTATACCATAATAAAATATGCCTAAAATATGTAGCAAACATAAAGCAATGTTTCAACTAGCTATAAATGACTAGCCTGCTGGGTGCTAGTGCAGTATGACATTTTTTTATTTGTCGCATTATTTCACGAACTTTGTTGTCTGTCATTCCGGGAAGATTTATTTTGCACAAATTTTCCGAGCTACCCTCTACGTTTTTTATTTTTCACTATTCCCCGGGCAAATTAATCGTGAATCAACAATTTCATCAGTGTGCTCACTGGTTCCTGAGTTCGGACATAACAGTCATTCAAGAAAATATGAAACGATAGTATTGATATATGCATTTCTGTTTAATTGTTTTCGCCTTAGTTTCAATGAATGTACAGAAGGAACAGACATATTTTGAAGTTGGGATAGAACAGAAGTTATTAAGGTCTAATAACCTTCATCGGCAGATTCCTGATCGGAAGACGATTCGGATTCCGACTCAATTGTTTTTTTATTTGGTCGAGATCGTGGTTTAACGTTATGAATTATCTTCATGTGTTCCGACATGTTTTTCTTGTTGGCAAAAGAATCTCCACAGATTTTGCACTTCAGGGAACCTTGTTTGTCTTTGGCGTGCATTTTGACATGAGTATTAAGATTATCGCTCCTAGTGAACGTTTTCCCACATTCATCGCACTGATAAGGTTTAACTCCAGAGTGGGATCGCTTGTGTGTAGTCAGGTTGAAAAGTACAGAAAAACTTCGGTCACATACGTCGCATTTGAATTTCTTTTTGGAATGGACACAACGATTGTGCATGTTGAGAGAATGTTTATCTAAAAGTATTTTCTTGCAAATGTGACACTCAAACGTTTTATTAGAATGACGTCTGTCTTTGTGAGTTACCAAAAAATATCTAGTAGGGAAACTTTCGCCACAAGTTTTACATTCAAACGGCTTTTCGCCAGCGTGTGCTACTTTAACATGGTCACTCCTCGCAGAATGTAGGTCAAATCCCTGGTCACAAAAACTGCAAGGATATTTCTTTTCATTTTTCAAATGTTCAACTTTATAATGTTGATTCAAAAAGATTTTCATCGAAAATGTCTTGTCACAAACGTTACAGGGAAACAAATTTCCACTGTGCCGTTGGCTATGTGTATTTAATGCTAAACTTGTGGTAAATGTCTTTCCGCAATGGTTGCACAAATATTTCCGTGAATGAGATATCACATGCATATCGAAAGCATCCTTTCGGGTATATTTCTTCTGGCAAATTTTACAACTGAAAGTTTTTCCGTTTTCTAAATTTCGATGCCATTCTAAATGTTTTCTTAATGCAGAAATAGTTTTAAATTCCCGTGAACAGTCCTGGCGGTCACACAGATGTATTCGTTCCTGTCCAATATGAGTTAGACGATGTAACTTAAGTGAGCGAAATTGTTTCATAGGTTTATTGCAGATATCACAATAACAAGGAATCTCTCCTGTGTGCAGAACGAAATGATTATAATCGCTCAATTTCGTTTTTTTGTTGCACACACCGCATTTCCTTGAATCGTGTTCGTTAGCACGATGATGCAATAACAAATATTCTGCTTTGAATGTCTCCTTACATTTTTCGCACTGAAGTAGTTTTGAAGTCTCTTTCCCTTCCGTAGGGTTGACAGGACACGGAGAATTTCTTATGTGGGCAGAAAACTCATTAAAAATAGAGAATTTCTTCAGACAAAATTTACATTCATAAGGAATTTCGTCAATCGTTTGAAATTCAGTAACAGCCAAATGATCTTGACCTTCGCCAATATGCGTCAATCGGTGTCCCTTAAGAAATTTAAATTGTAGTAATGGCTTCCCACAAATGTCACAAATGCAAGCAGTTTCATTGGTATGTTTCAGAAAATGATCATAGTGTTCACCTCTGTAATTACATAAGTTACATTTGCAGTCATTATGTTGTTTAGCACTGTGGTGTAGCATTAAATATTTAGCTTTGAATTTCTTTCCACAGTCGCCACAGCTGAAATTGTTGACACTCTCTCCTTCTCCGCATATTATAGGGCATTCTGAAAATCTGGAATGATTTGTGTACTCCATGTACGAAAATTTTACATGGCAAATTTGACATTCATAAGGAATTTCTTTTTTGGTAAAATGTTCAGCTCCTTCAATGGGACACTCTAACGTTTTAGTAGAATGAAGTTGTTCTTCGTGAATTTTCAAATACCTTTTTGTATGGAAATTTTTGCCACACGTTTTACATTCAAACGGTTTCTCTCGAGTGTGCACCACTCTAACATGATTATCTCTTGTTTTTTTGTCTCCAAATCTCTTGTCACAAAAACTGCAAGGATATCTCTTTTCACTTTTCAAATGTTTAACTCTATAATGTTGATTTAAAAGAATTTTCGTTGAAAACTTCTTGTCACAAACAGTACAAGGAAACAAATATCCAGTGTGCAGTTGGCTATGTACGTTTAATCCTGAATTTGTTGTAAATGTCTTTCCGCAATCATTG
The DNA here is from genome assembly GCA_019776445.1 of Tomocerus maximus. Classification (NCBI taxonomy): domain Eukaryota; kingdom Metazoa; phylum Arthropoda; class Collembola; order Entomobryomorpha; family Tomoceridae; genus Tomocerus; species Tomocerus maximus. Next base: position 2,998 of record JABASH010005636.1, on the reverse strand, counting down.
CACACATAATTCCGTGAATGAGATTTCACATGGATATCGAAAGCGTCCTTTCGGGTATATTCCTTCTGGCAAATTTTACAACTAAATTTTCTTCCCTTTTCTGAGTTATAATGCCATTCTAAATGTTTTCTTAACGCATAAATAGTTTTAAATTCCCGTGAACAGTCCTGGCGATCACACAGATGTAGACGTTCCTTTCCCAGGTGAGATTTACGATGTGACTTAAATGAGCTAAATTGTTTGATAGGTTTATCGCAGATATCACAGTAGCAAGGAACCTCTCCTGTGTGCACTCCAAAATGATCATAATCGCTCAGCATCGTTTTTTTGTTGCACACACCACATTTCCCTGAATTGTGTTCGTTAGCACGATGATGCAATAACAAATATTCCGCTTTGAATGTCTCCTTACATTTTTCGCACTGAAATAGTTTTGAAGTTTCTTTCCCTTCCCTAGGGTTGACAGGACATTGAGAACTTCGTATGTGGGCGGAAAACTCGTTGAAAACATCAAATTTTTCCTGACAAGTTTTGCATTCATAAGGAATTTCTTTAATCGTCTGAGATTCAGTTACAGTCAAATAATCTTGACCGTTACCAATATGCGTCATTCGGTGTTCCTTAAAATATTTAAATCGTAAGAATGGCATCCCACAAATGTCACAAATGCAAGCAGTTTCGTTAGTATGCTTCAGAAAATGGTCGAATTTATGGCCTGTGTAATTGCATAAGTTACATTTGAAGTCATTATGTTGTTTAGCACTGTGGTGTAGCATTAAATATTGAGCTTTGAATTCTTTTCCACAGTCGCCACAGTCGAAAGTCTTGGAACTCTCTCCTTCTTTGCATATTATAGGACATTCTGAAAATCTGGAATGATTTATGTAGTCCATGTACGAAAATTTTTCATGGCAGACTTGACATTCATAAGGAATTTCTTTTTTGTTAGTTTTTGTTAATTTTTGTAAGTTCCTTTCCTTTATGTCAGATTTCTTTTCTCTACTTGTAGTCCATTCTTGAGAATTAAATTTTCTTCCTCTTTTCCTACCTGTAGGTCTCTTATCATCTTTTTCAATGCATAGTTCTTCGTCACATTCCCTAAAAATAAGATTATACCACGTTATAATTAACTACTTGTCGAATAAAAAGTAAATCTAAACATAAAAACTTGTCTTACGAGGAATCGTCAGTGGAGTCTTCATAACTGGAATCTTCCGGAGATGAAATTATATTCTTTCTAGATTCAGAATGTATCACTTCTTTCGTGACACGCAATATTTTGGAGTTTGCTTTTATAGCTGCCTTTCGTTTTATTCTTCCAGAAAATGTTGTTACTTCTGCACAATCCATCGAATCGTCTGCGCTAACTGCTACTATGTGATTTTCTACGAGATTCTTTTCAGCAGGGGAATCTTCTGGCTGATTTGAAAAACCTTCGACCATTGGGGCAAGTGGTGATACTCCACATTCCAATGTTTCAAGATTTGTTTCACTGTGGAAATAAATGTCATGGTTTAAAATACAGTTCCATACTATATTCAAAAAAACGAAAATGTCTGTCAATAAATAAATGGGATTTAATAATTTAAATATTTAAGAACATTAAACAATATGTGCACCTGGAAAGGTTAATGAATCTACTTTTTATATTGAAATGAAAATAATTTTTCCTCACTTAGACATTGGCCATAAACTTAATAAAATATACAATCAATGTTAATCAGAAATTTTGAAGATATTTTTCACCAGTAACTTCATCTTTTGTTTACCTATCGCTAGTTTCATGTGCCAAAAATGAACTATCTTCATATTCATAATCTATGAATTCTTCAATTTCAATTTTTTCTTCTACCACAAAATTTTCCATGTTTGGATGTTTGGATTTTCCATGCTTGGACATTCTGTCCGAAATATTATCGTCCTCAAATTGCAGATCTTGTGAATCCTTGGTGACCTCATTTTGATATCCTTCTAAAGGAAAAAGCAGTGAAAAAACAAAAAGTAATAATGAATAAAAACAACAACGGGTCTGTAAAAATGTTTTCTTCCCAATTCCCGGGACGGGGTGTTACAAAATGCATATGTTGCAACCGTGCAACCGTTAAGGGTGTGGGTAACAGGATACATGTATATTTTTATTAGGTTAGGTTTTAAAAGAGGCAACAGCTCATACATTAATCAGTTCCTAAAACCAGTTATCGTACATTAATCATATAATCGTTCGATGAATTAAACAGTTCTAAATTCCGAAATCAATAGTAAGAAAGAATCAGGACAAAAAACTTCGGGAAAAAAGAGTAATTCTTTCCGGGAAAAGTTGATGTCCTTCCCAGGAAAAGCTAGTTACCTTCCCGGGAAAAGCTGGTTTCCTTCCCGGGAAAAGATGGTTACTCTTCCGGGAAAAGTTGGTTACCTTTCCGGGAAAAGTTGGTTTCCTTCCCGAGAAGCGGTCCAGGGAAGGGAAGCCCTTCCTTCCCGGGACGCACTGTCGTGAGGTCCCACCTTTTTTGCAGGTCCGCAAATGTATAATCACAATTCGACTTAGATAAGCCAATCGTACCTTAGGTATCCCCAGCATACTAGATAAATATATCCGCACTTACTTTCCAAAGTAATGCACATTTCTTTGGTTTCCTCCTCCAATTGTTCAGTTAGTTCGGTTTCGCAATTATTAATTAATAACAGGGAAAACGTGTTTTCATTGTTAACTGTTTCTCGAATGCCATCTTTAAATCCTCGGGATGTGTTATTGGAGTCTGTACCTTCTGTGTAGGGGTTAGTGTCATTGTCGGAGTCAGCTCTCGTTGATTGAATGGTAGAACTTGACTTGCTACCATTGAATGCTTTCGTGGTGTCGGTTCCTGAAAAATAATATTTTATATTAAAGCCTTTAAGGTACTCCGTCACGAGTTCGCCAAAGCTCAACTTCTACGAGATGCCGTACTAGTCGCCATGAGAAAAGGGAAGCTTGCACCTACTTTACAACATATCCGCTATT
>JABASH010005635.1:0-11778 GCA_019776445.1 Tomocerus maximus | reverse complement strand
TGCAGAATAAAACGAAACACAAATCCTATTGGTCAGACAATAGTGCAATGTCATTTATTGCAGAGGCTTACATCGGAGATGAAACGAATATGAGAATACAATTTAGAACGTTTCAGCATACGGAAGTCGAAATATTAAACACAGTAGATAAGATAGGTAGGATAATTTTGTAAATTTGCTAGCGATAAACACTTATTACCAACGAGTATACAAATATTAAGAGAAAGTTGGAGAAAGCAGAATTTAAGCTTCAGCATTCAATCAAGAGTATGAATAAGAACAATTAAGGTTACAATGTGAGCATATGCATAAGAAATTAGTTTTTATTGTACAAGTAACAGAGTGTGACCAGTATTACTGTGCAATTGTAACAAACTTATACTTATTATTAAAATAGAGTACATACTATAATGTAACGGATTTAGCTGTAGTTATGATGTTAGAAATTTAGGGAATAATCAATGACAATGTTAATAATTACGGCAATATTAAGCTTAAGTATATTAAGTACAGATGTACCAATGTAAAATAGTGTTATTGTTTTGACATTGTAAGTGTAAGATGTTACATGTTATACATATTGATAGCTAAATGTTTAACGTACTCATAATAATATCATTTTATCAATGGATCAACAAAGACAAATCTATTACTACGAGTAGATGTAAGACAAAACTGCACTGATGGATTAAAGTAAAAAAGTAAACTACCTATATGAAAGAAAATTATGGATTATGTGTGTCAAGGCTTATTTGTGTGTAGACTATCGATTTTGTTTCTCTTAGTGTGGACGGAAACCAAATGGATGCGTACACAAACATACTATATGTACAATATACTTCACTCAATAACTGAATGGTAAGACAGACATTAGTCAATATTGGTACCTACTAAGTAAGTAGGTTTACTAAAATCAATTATTAAGTGTTCAGGTTCAGAGAGTTGATGTAGGTACACATCATAGATAAATGCATAAGTGCAGCTCAAGACAAGGTTTTGCTTCACATTCAAATATTTGACATCTCCAGAAACTGAATAGCTACTTATCCAGACTCGGAATTACCTATTTATGTACTACACACTTTGGGTTTTGACTGGTGACTTTTCAAATTTTTCAGGATTCTAAGTGATTCAATTTAGAAACTTCAAATCATATAAAGGTCTTGCCACGGCAATACAGCAGAGACTGTCATTATGAAATACAATGCGCATTTCTCTGAGCTTTAAAAGACAAGAGTAATAAATTGGTTGTCAAAAAATCATAAATTTTGAGAAATGGCAAACCCTGTACGTGACCTACTTTTACACATTTAAGTAATGGAAGAAGCTTAGACACAACAAGAAAAGCAAACAGTACAATAATTCAATAAAGTAGTAAGTAATGCATAATAGATACATTCTCAGAGCTTAACTCACTCAAGAGCTGGGTAAACTAAGTACTATAATGAACACATACACCTTTAAGTTGTACATAAAAAGGTAATACATTGATGTCTATATTAGTACTACATACATATTATATAGTAGAACTACGTCTACCGGAACCGTCACTGGAGAAATAAAACCAATTCTATTACTAGAATTCTTCATGGTCGGCATAAAATACACAATGAATTTTTCTTTCACTTGTAAAGATAAGCAAAAGCTAAAAACCTTAAACTACTACTACCTCAAGCTGACAAGGTATCTTTAATGTGAACGTTATGTTAACGATAATAACATTAAATGGACTACAAAAATATAACTACTCGGATAGTTAGTAGCAGTCCTTTAGCACTACAGTAGATAAATAAATACAGGCAATAATCCTTCAAGGATGTTTATCCCGATAAAAAGGTGATGTTTAGTAATTTAAGATATTGGAAACTGCTTTTGAAAGTATTTAATTGCTTCTAGTGATTCTGTCTATGAATAATTTTGCCGTGGCATTGAAAATCATTGCTATTTCTTCAATCTAATTTTCATTACGTAATAGAATCATTTATAGCTACTGAATTCTTAATTTAATCGTTGTATGTGACTCAACAATTTTCATTACATTAATATGGTCGATATAAGTGATATAAATACCAAATAGTGCAGCAGCAGTATACCACGTGGAGAAGGTACCGAAATGGCATTACTACATAATTGCATTAATTATGTAGTACATTACATAGCAAATGTTTACAGTATTTCATTGACGTAGACGAGCAACTTGATTAGTAGTTTATTTTTAAGCCTGACCTAAGCGTTGTACCTTCTAGTATGCACTTTAACTTAAAAGCAAAGACAAAATTGACTCTAGTGAATGATGTCATGAGGGAGATGGCAAATATTGATTGTACACTTGTTCTTCCTAATGACATAATCAGAAGTGGAAGAGCAACAATACAGAACGTCATCGTTGTCAAACCGTTTTGCACCTATTATACAATACCTACGCATTAATTAACAAGATTTCACAAACGATGTTGTCACAAAAAAAACCTCTGTTTACTCACAGACTACAACAAAAAAAACGACAGCTGCAGAAACAGAACTAGTTTCGCAGAAAACTTTAATGACCAGAAATAGAATCAAGCCACTTAAATATTAATGCTAGGTAAATATACACTTTCATGTACTTATTTACATCCAGTTCTGGTGTGGCTGCCCTATTGTCTGTGAACTCATTGTCAGACTAGGAAAACCCGATAAAATACTTGCACCTTATCATGTGCGTCGTAATTCTTAGAATAGAAAAAGTTCTTTTGTAGCCGAGCAGTCGATATCCTTACTTTACACACTTTACAAAACCATTGCATAAAAGATTCTTTTGCAAAGCGAAAATTATTTCTGACACCAAAGGTAAAGACGAAGTGGAAGCAACCATGCATATAATATGGCTTCTGGAATTCTGTAACTTGGCTCAAATACAAAGCCAAATGCGAGCTGTTGGCATATTTAGAAAGTAGAAAACTCGGCAGCTACTTTTTTCATTCTTCATTTTTCCAGGGTAATTTATTTCCCTCACATCAGTAATTTACATTGTATATTAGCTTAGATCAAGAGTTAAAAATATGATAGCTATAACCACAGAACCTACATAATTAAAGTGGAAGATAACATCCCAGTTTACGCGCAAGGGAAAGTTGTGGGGAAAGTTTTAATTTCTCCATCATACATTTACGCGCTTTCACCTTCACATCTAAACGAAGTTGGCAAAGATTAATTTGAGCACAGTTATTTTATATTTAATCATTTTACAAGTTAATCTTATACGCAGTGCATTTCTTTCAGCTTTTCTAAACTACGAGGTCAGATGAGACGTAATGCGAATGAATGAGCATGAATGTTATTTTGCTCCAGACATTTACAGCACTTCAGTCTTCAGATCAATTTGGATCCAAACCTCATCAATGAGAACATGAATACCAACGTGTCCTTCGACTGTCTGCCATCTCGGACAAAAAGTTTACCAAAAATACTAGTATATCCAATATAGTAGCTAAAACTTGTAGTAGTAGTCCTACTGCATAATATATGTATGTACTGCTGAATAACCTAATGAGACCTCCTTACTTATCCCGTTCTCTTTTCCCTGTCAAAGAAAGCCTTTATGTCTTGTACTGCACCTCACAATTTGACCAGATTGGTCCCTAGAGGGTTCAAGTCATTTTCCTTCCTCGTCTTCAGAGTACCTTTTAAGAAAACTACTTGGCCCAAGTTTAGCTCAAGTGCTAAAACTTTAACTCTACTAATCTGACACAAGGAACACGCGCTTACCCTCTTTCTACATTCAACCTTAGTCCGATAAAACACTACAATAGCAGATCATGTGGCATCGCAGGTCACGTTCTAATTGTAAAATTAGTTCCTTATCAAATGCCCTAACACATCTTGTTTTCGCACGGGAATTATATCTAATTGGAGGTTACATTTCTCCCACCACATTCACGTAGTATTTAGTACAACAGAGATGAATTGCGTCAATTGTTAAACCTATTTATTTCGTATTTCACAAGATTTTATTATATGCCGATACAGAATTCAAAACAGTGAACCTTTCTATTTAATTGATTTGCACCGAAAATAATTTTCCTCTTATTCCGATTAATTGTTACTTCATAGTTTGGATCAGGGCTACAATTTTTCATTATCATAATATATATAAATTGGAAGCTGAATGGTCTGTTGAATAAATAAATAAATAAATAAATAAATAAATAAAATAGTCAAAGTAGGTTATATGGTAGAAAGTACGTAGGAATTATTGGAAACAAACGACGGATTGGAAACGATAAATTGGAAATTCATAATTTTTGGTGGTTTTAAAGAAACGTAAAAACCGAACTGACATTCGTATTCGCTTTTATTGTTGTTCATAGTAAACTTGTTCTGCATTTTTTTCTAACTGATAATTTTTCAAAATTTTTGTTCCTTTGCAGGATTGGCAACAGGGATTAATACTTATTATCAGCAGGGATTTATTGATATATCTCTGGCATCTGGTGCAAATTTAATCTGTAATAATAAATAACAGTAGTAGAGTAATAACTCTGTTCCACATAGCACCAAACACACTGGAGAGTGTAATAATATTTATAGCATTCAATTGATGTGCTAAGGTACATTTTTATGTGTATAGTAGTGATTACTGAAAACTACTGCGATGTAGTTGCAACTATAGTAAATATGCAATGCAAAATATCTATGAAACAATTTGCCAGTCCAGAATTACTTTCTTTTGATGTAAGCAGAAACATTTTTATTCCAATGCCTTTGCATATGGTTATTTGGCAAGAAAAGAGCCATTTCGTCACAGACTCTACTACATAGATTCATTTATTGAACTATAGTATACTATGCACCTTCTCAAGTGTATCGTTACGTAAAGCGTAGTCCCTTTTATTCTTTACTGTTGTGATTGCTTTCACCTTGCTGAAATTGTACTAGAGTGGCACGAAATAGAGCTTTGTACATCCTAATCAAGTCAAGAGGATTCAGACAGCAAAGGAATAATTCAAACTCCTAAAAGATGCAAGGAGAAAGGTCAAAAAGCGAATCCAGGCGGAAGAGAATATAATCGAACACTCCAACAAATAGCTATCGTGACAGCTTTCACTCCAACACTGTTTCCATTGTATAGATAAACAAAGATCAGACCTGCCAACGACATTTGGTGAGGTAAACATTATTAATTGTAATGAAACTTGACTTGTTCGTTTTAGAGACCTCTGAAATGCATATAAAGAAATGAATACCATTTTCGAGTGAAAATTACAAAGACAAACACTTTCCTATCTGTTTACCAATGGAAACATTATTATATAGTCAAGGACTTTACATTTGCTATATATTCCCTCTTATGCTGGAGTGACTCAATTTACAGCTGAAAAGTGGATGAAAGTGTGTTTCTAAACTATGAGTTAGAATGTAAGCAATTTGAATTTACTTACCAAATCGTTTGCTGAAGCTCTCTTACCTTCATTTACTATTTTGCTTAAAATATGCCTGACTCTCTCCATACAGTCATGAACACACGTTCTCCAATAAAGTATTCTATTTGTATCAAGCAGAGCTCTTAAGCTCGTTTACTGATGTAACTCAATGTGACACAGTTACACAGCAGGAAATTATATTTACGGCAGTTATCGATCTTTCACTAGTATACTACTTTCTCTTGAGTAGAGGCATTAAGACATATCTGAATAATAGTATTTAAATAATCCTGTGAAAGCTCTTATACAATAATATCCTCTACAAATACTTAATTACACCACGCTACACGGTAATACCTTACCTAAGTATGCTAAAATGCTAATAATTTTCCAAGAGTTTTCATCCACGTCCCTATTTATACACATTCTTTGGCATTATATTTATATGAGATGTCCTACAGTGTTTCTACAATTAGTACTTAGTCACCTGTGTGTACATATTAATAAGTAGTACACTTTAGATTTTCGGATGCCTACATTGAAATTTTACTTTCTACCGCTAGTCTGTAAAATGTAAAGTAGTTTATGTTATACTTAGATACACGCTGCAACTTTAACTTTTGAATTCCTTACATCAATTCAACATGGAATGTTCATTACAATCGTATTGGGTACTATTGGGTAGGATACAATCACTCGTAAGAATTTATTTACCCAGCAGGTAAATAAGAATCTATGGCAAGTGGGAGGTAAGGATCAAAAATTTACAGCTGAAGTGAAATGAAACCCACAAAGTATATCAGACGCGGGTGGGTGGTGGGTTATATGTTCCAGAAAGGTCAGAGACAGATTATGTGTACATGTATATTGATTTGTTAGTCGTAAATAGTAACCATGAACTTTTCATTGGGGAGCACTCAGATATATAAACTACCGGAAAACTAGAGATAACACACGCAGAAGTGAATATAACACAATCACAAAGAAATACTAGGCTCCTACGTAGGAGGACTATCTTACAATATCATGATCATCAGTCATGAAAAGTCAAAATAAGGAAAAGACTGCATCAGGCAATTCCTACATTTATTTGCACTTAATTCAGCACGAATTCTGTTCCGCCAGCCAGCCGAAACAAGCAAGCACTTCCGGCTTCCTAACATCAAGATCATTTTCAGTGATTGAGATTACACATATTGTATTTATCTATATAGGTATTACACTTTAGACTAGACTCTATATATTACACATACATTGTACATGCCTAGATAAAAAATGGCCAGCTCAATAGTGAGTAACTGCTGATTACAGCACGAGTCTGGTAACAGTAGCCAAAGAACTTTCTTTTTTTTGTATGCCAACCACGTATAAAACTTTCAAAATACCTCTTTAATGGGAGTTTTAAGAAAAACTGTGTTTTGTACTGGCGAAAGTTTTTTTGCATACAAAGTATTTACTGTAAACTGCAACCCATTAATATTAAATTGATAATTACTGTGGGTACATTAAATTAGTAAACACTAAAAAAGGGATGAAGAAAAATGGGGTAAAGTAATTAAGGTAAGATGCCTTCATAATGTTCACACACAAAACATGTGGAAGACAAAAGACAATATCTAACTAATCCATAAAAAATTGGTACGCAATTACTAGTAATCCATGAAAAACTGATACGCAATAGGATAGTAAGGAGCTATTAAAATTCTAACAACATACAGAAAAGTCGGCCGAGAATAATGTCACAAAAAGTTTAGTTGCAAAGTTGCTGTTTCCCCTGATAGAGTTGGTAAAAAGTAGAATACGAAGAAGGTCGTAGTCAGCACATGAAGCGCAAAAACACTAGTCCTAGGACGTCCTGGGTCCTGCGAAACACTTTCAATACCTTGTACATTACATTATGATTACATAGACAACATAGATAACTTTCCACACTTATATAAATGTATGATCGCAATAAATATGTTTCTACTACATTTATTTGTCTAAGAGGAAGTTACATTATGACATGAATGATTTCTTTCAATTTGAAGAACCTCATAAAACGTTATTACCAGTTTAAGCATTCTGAATGCACTAAAATGCACTTTACAGAAATGTCAACATAGTGAAGTAAATCATGATCATACTGCTGAAGATTACTCCAGTTTGGGATCGGAAATTCAGTGATATCGTTCGTTCCATGCATTTGCGTTCATTCAAAGAAACAAGTCTAAATATCAAAAAATTTGAAAGAACTAACGGTGACATTTTGTTAACTCTGCCATCTGAATTGGCTTTCTCCATATCAGATATGTAGTCTTGATTTTTATCGAAAAATAAAAACTATGCATACGGATGTTGAATATTATTATGTGCACATTCCAAATATAATGGTTCAGCCTAAATGAGTTATATCAGCGAGAAATGCAGATTTTTAACTACGTTACATTGATATTTGTTGGTCGAGATGGATAACATCTGTCAAGTTGCAGTACGAATTCTATGAATAAACCATTCATTGATATATCAAGGGCTGCGGAATTTAATTTGCAAAGGTTAAACAAACGGAGTGATTGCGTAGTAGCATGTATGTAATTAAAGGTACAGAAACGGAAATGTAAATGGTATTGGCAAAGGTTACATTTATAAACTGTTACAGAAAGTGACAAAATATGACTTCTCACTACTATCATTAGTCATCATTACTATTACCAACATTTATAGTCATTCTCATTAGTATCGGTGCTATTGCTCTTGTGGAACGATAAAAAATACCATTAAATATTTCAGTTAAGGTTTATTGTCAAGTAAATCGATCGAGTCATAGACGTAAAATTTGAATAGAATGGAGAATTAGTGAACGATTGTGCGTGACAGGACCCTATTAATGTGATTTGAATGTTACTTCGTCTCTACCATTAAATATCAAGGGCAGAAAGTAATAACTCAAAGGAAGTCCGCGACTCTTTTACAACTGATAAGCAATAGTAACACTATTTTCATCAGTTAATAATTCTATACAAATATGTCACTTATAATATAGGCAAAGATATGGTGTATACTTTATCAATATTGTTTTGTTAAGCACACAATATATCAATTCGAATTCAAATATAGACAAAACCGATAACCGGTACTGTTGTAATATAAGTGGTCACATAAAGGATCAGCAAATGAATAGTTAATTATAATTATATCTCATCTTGTCAGCTGATTGTTTGTAATATTAATGCACAATGTTATGCATTTTAACATCAAACATATCTCACACCTGAACCTCCAATGCAAAGCTTTGATGAGGCTTTTTATACAATAGATTTTGTTTGGTACACATTTGAATTGGAAGCTATACAATTGAAAATATTCAATTAATTTAAATATATACCATATGTGTACAGATAGCATGCTTAGTTGTGTGGCAATGGCAAAAATCATAAAAATTAAGATTGTATCACTTCTCATGCGGAAGCAGAAAAACTACTCCATGAATAGACTGTTTTATAATTATTAAGAAACAAAATTCTTCATAATGGGAAAAATGCAAATGTCTGAACCGATTCTTGACTAGGTAAGTGAGTGTAGCAACGTAATCTGGACATATCTACAACAAAATGGATTAGAACAAAAGTTGCAGCAGGTATACAGTACATGAAGGTCACAGATTATAACCATCACCAAGTAATACGGAATATGCTTTGTAAAGGAATCATTCAGAATTGATTGTAAAGCTCATGAATTCATCACAAGTTCAATTAATTCATGATATTTAGCAATAAACGGCTAAATATTATTATCTAGTCAAAAATAAATCTGTATGTATTCCGTCGTTTACTGTCCCAGCGCAGCAGCACAATTCCTGAAAACGTACAATATAAACTGAATAAGGGAAGAGGAAATGAGAACAGAGACTCGATTTTCCTTATGTGCTTTTTAGAGTCTGATAGGTGAAAGTTAGCAATTGGATTTCTTGGTAGCGATAATTTCGCTTCGACTTTCACGCGAGTTAGTTCCTTGTTAGAGTTTTATGGACAGTTTTATGTGGAGTTACGCGGTCATGAAATTACGTAGATAAAGCATTTCTTGGACACGTCCCAGAATAAGCCACCATTGTCACACAGTAAGGTGTAAAACCCTTTTACTGTCAGCAGTTGGCAATGGCATAATGTCAGATAGCTATACTTGGAATGCCCCTGTGTACTGTATTGTTCTCACACATTCATATTTCATATACATTTACACAATTATGATCACTGCCTTATCTTGTCATAATATATATCTGTACTTATCAAACGTGCCCTACATTTCCTATCCTATTTATATACCACATTAGCCTTTTAATGCGTCATAATAATATTACGTATTAGATCCTATATTTAACCCCAATGGAGGTAAACGACTAGAATGAATTTATTCATCTGCATAAATGCGATACAATTAAATGAACCGGGTGCTTCGGAATAATAGTGTTAAAGGTTATGGATCATTAAGCCTTGTCTATAAAATTATGGAATATTTATGTGACGAACTTACCACAATATGGGGCTCCTTGACTGAAAGTATCAGATCTAAAGATGTACCTCCAATTACCACCTAAAATGCAAATGATCAAACGATAGTAACATAAACTCTAAATTATTGTTGCATACAAAAAGATAGGAAATCCATATTATTAAACGCCTAGTTAACCGATTACAGTAATTGACATGCGTTTATTAGAAGAAATAACTTTATTTTACAGTAATGCAGATGTATCAAGTTAGGAACAATAAAGCACTCAAGTGTCGACCATCGTGCATATTTTTAAAGAATTATTGCGCACAAAACTTACAGGTCTTCCGGTAACATTATCAGTAGGGGAAAGTGTAGAATACATTCTTCTATCGTCATTGAATCTTCTCTGTAGTTTTTTGATGGGCATTGTAGGAATTAATTGATGTTTAACATCGGAGGCTGATAAAATTGTACTGGCATTATTGTTTTCAACTAATTGATTAGTTTCATTGTTTGATTTTCCCGAAGGTTTTCTTAATTTTTCGCGGTCAGCAGTATTTTTGCTTTTCTTGCTAGAATCGTTAAATTGTGTAGTTCTTTGTCCGGTAGCCCCGTAGTTTTTCCTTTGTTTGTGCGTCAGAAGAAAATCAGGGCCAGTGTGGCAGTGTGAATCAATAGTACATGGAGGAGTGGCGTCGTTGATGAAGATCTTGTATTTCTCGTTTGCAAAGGTAGAAAATGAACGTTTGTGATAAGGATTAAGAGGTGAGTCATTTGCTCCAGTAATATTTAGAATCGGTCTTTGGCTCTTCTTCAAGTTTCCTCCCCCGTATTTACTTTCAGAATCATTGTGGCCTGGTCGGTGCATTTCGTCCCTCGTCAATTTAGCCAACTCGGTGGCAATTTTCGTCGCTATTCGTACGTTATTCTCAATCAAGTGCTTATTAGCCAGCAAGGACTCGCCTTGCGTTAGTTGGTTGATTTCTCCAAGGAGAAATGGTGTCATATCTCTTCCCTGGATGGAAAGTCTCGACGCTTTCTCTAGAGCTTCCTGAATGGCTCCCTCGATTTTCTGACCAGAAGCTTCAAACTCCTAAACGACAAATGAAAGCAATAAAAACACGGTAAGTTTACAATAACAGAAACAAAAGAAATCCCACGAAATGAAGAGTGAAAGCTTGCGGAAAGTGCAAATACGTGCTTATTCCATTCCTAATGGGTATATGTACTATACTTACATGCATATATGTACACTTTGAAATGCAATATAGGACACAGAAGCTATTACATAACGACTAAATGTGTTTCAGTTTCTATTGCTCTGGCTTTCTAAAAATTTCAGAGTTTATGGTTGTAAAACGTTCTCTCTAGAACACCATGCTTGTATTTACTGAAGCAATCTTTCTTGCACTTTACACTGTAGACTCTAAATGCGAGGATATATGCAAATAGAAGTACCATGTATCATCCACTGAAGATGATATTATGTAATTAAATGCTAATTAGGGTGTGGTGGCTGTGAGGCTTATTTTTTGCTCGAAAATACAAACCAGTGAAACTACTATGTAGTACTATGTTTATGTATGTCGCAATCATTTTTTATTTTGCTAAGTAATAATAATTATGGTAGATAATCTGAAAAATGCTAAGGACTACTTTAAAGTACTTTTTAAGCAAGTGCAAAAAAGTTTGAAAATAGAGATTTGAGATCAAGAGGATTTATATTAAAACTGCAGAATTATGATGAACGTTTGACCTTAGTAAGTACTAATATATTCTAAAAATATCACTGCATTATTGATGTCGCAATAAAGTTGGTTAATAGCAGCTTTGTTTTGCAATGCTCTAGAGTATTTTTAGATTTGCTGCTATCGGCTATCCGCAGCTTTAGATGTATTTCCAACCA